>OMMV01189760.1:0-10706 GCA_900302635.1 Chatrabus melanurus
GTCAGCTGTGTTTTAGTAAGTTAGACAGCGGGTTATTAATATATATAACTAAAAGGCACAGCCACGATTGATTTGACCTGTCCAGAACTGGAATTCTCTCATCGTGATGTCTCAATAGTCACGTACAAATGATGTCCGAGTGTTGCATGACACTCACGCAAGTGTCTGGCAACATTCCCATTATCTTTCATCCATTCATTCAGTCATTCATGTGTTCATTCATGGCGCACGAATGTTGCTCGAGATTCCCGCAAATGCCGGCCGGCATCCAGTGAATGCCGGCATTCGCTCGACATCCATGCGCATTTTTGGCCCGAATATTGCTGAGAGGTCCCACACATGACGAGCGAATGCCGCGTGCGTGTCGAGCGTCATGCATGAGCCATCCGCTATTGTGTCGCTCTTCCACTTCAGTGTGACTGCAGGTGCGAACTGGCCAAAATTCACCTATTTCCTCGCAATTTCGCAGCTCCATCAGGTCGCCACCATTCGCCATCATTCGCAGCCCAGTGTGATAGGGGCCTAAGCTTCACCGACAGGTGCATTGCATTTAATTTTGATGGCATCATGGACACCATGGAATCAATACATTTTCGTGTTGTATGAAAGGTGGAGAACTTTGTTCCCCTTGAATAGCTGTATATCCAAGAATCGCTTAGCAAAGAGAAGATTAAGTGCACACATTAATCCAAGAGTCAGAGCAATCTTGTAATCCACTCAGTATGCTAATTGCCTGTTCTTTTTCCTGCAAAGGGGTTTACAGGCCATTAAATGGCACTGAGCGGTTGACAAAGGAGGGCCAGCGTGTTCCCTCACCCACTCCCCCATCTTGCTCTCTCTGTCTCTGTGTTTTATTTCTTACTTGGACAGGCTGTCACACTCCCACACAACTCTCCTCTGAAGAAATATGCACAAAAAAAAGTGTGCTGTGCGATTCTAAAACAGTTATTTGTTTCGCAGGTTAGAAACAGCAGCACTTTTGTTTTAAGAGAGACAGAAGAACAACTCTTGGTTCTCGAATTAACTTTTGATTTTCTAGACTCTGAAAACAGTTCCTTTGGACATTTTCCCCCCCAGAGCATCAGCAGTTTCTTGCAACATTTTGTCGTATCTGACAGGCGTACCAGTAAATAATGAAACAGAGCTGAGTGCCGCTGCTGTTTCTGTCTCGGCCCCATGCAAAATGACTCCCCTCTCCCACTTTGCCCATACACAAGAGGATCACACCAAGCTAAAGTGCAATTCTTAGCACGCTACTGCCTGCATCAGCCCCCAAGTGGCCTTGGCGGTCTCAACATGATGGATGTTGCTTCCGATCTGGTTTCTCCCTACCACGATAAAGGAGCATTGTCAAAACACATGCACAAGCAATGTAAACAGATAGCGATAGTCGTAGATAATTACAAGATTTGTGCTTTGTGTTGTTTGTGGTGGCAAATGCTCGGGAATGGGACGGTGACGAATGACTCAAACAAGAGAGTTCGGCATGAAGCCTGACTGCAAATGCAGCTGGTAATGACCAGAGTGTGTTTTTCAGATATTGCTAATGAGCACGGCCATTAGACATAAATGACATTTTAAAATCCTGGGGAGTAAGGAATGGAAGAAGTGCCCCTGATAGACTGCCTGTAGGCAGTAAATATGGTGAGAGCATCTGGAGGATGCGGCACTCCCCTGCAGAGGTCACATGAATGACCTCCATCCAAAACGTGGAGTCTGTCAGTCATTTCACCGCTGCTAACTGTGAGCATGGAGGCTCATTACGCTCCCCTCTACATCCACATGGTATGTCTGCAATTTGCATTTTTACTTTGACAGTTGATCACTGTGTAGAAATAATAATTAAATTACAAAGTGTTGTTTCGACTTTGGATGCTGAAATGCTGTGATGTGTAAGGAAACATGGGCGGGGGAGTTAATGGTCAAAATTGCAAATGACGATTGTAAAGAAACATGGTTGGTGATTAAATCATTTCTGTTTGGATCAATGCAGTATTAAGGGAATTCCAATCAGGATTACACACAGCATTTATCTAAATCATAAACATTACTATAACTCTTCATTTTCTCCTATGTGCTTAAAACTTCCAAGAGAGTCTGGCTGCAGACCTCACCTGGGAGAAAATCTCCTGTGTCAGTAAATCTCCTCTGAGGATAAGGAAATCGATATGGCAAAACCGCTTTACAAAACCACTTTACAAACTCCAAAGATGCTGATAAGTAAAGTATGGCATGTAAAATAACATCGCAAATGGTGATATGAGTCCTTAGTCTAAATAAAAACATCTATGTTAAAATAAAAAAAATAATACATATTTCCATATTTGCGTTAGATTGGCTGGCGTCATTTCCATCAGATTGGCGTCATTTCCTTACCCTCAGAGGAGATTTATTGACCCAGGAGATTTACTCCCAGGTGAGGTCTGCAGCTAGACCCTACTCAAAATTTAAGGTGGAAATTGGTGCCCATACCAATTTATATATTGGTTCAGAATTGTGTGCAAACATGGAACACACCTTTATGTGGGCCTTCTTCGGTTATTGTCACCCTTTCCAGTGTCATGTTCATACTTCAGTCAAGTCCATAAGTATTTGGCCAGTGACAATTCTGGTAATTTTGCCTCTGCACTCCGCTCCCTGAATCGTCGTCTTATAGTGGTGGAGGGCTTTGTGGGCTCCAGTGATCCTGGGAGCTGTGTTGTCTGGAGCATCAGCTCCTGGTAGGGCCTCCTGTGGCAAATTGGTCCCAGGTGAAGAGACAGACAAAGGATGATTCAACAATGACCCTTTTATGAGTGACATATTAAGGGATAGCATCACCTTGCTTGGATTAGGGAGAATAGAGCCTCCTCCTGGCCTGGGGGGGCTCGCAGGTGAGCACCTGGTATGGCCATGGGGTTTTGGTCGGGTTCAGCCCAAATAAACAACATGGTGTCACCTCCATGTGGATTCACCACCCAGAGGGAGAGAATGAAGGGTCTGGTATGCTGTTCAATCGGCAGTGGACAGGGGCATAAGCCCACACGGACTGACACTCAGTTTATTTATGTCTAATGGCTGTACTCATTACTGCCCCAAGTGGAAGAGTGCAGGTATCGGGGTCTTGTTCACGAGTGCAGGTAAGATGGAGCGTGAAATTGATAGACAAATCAGTGCTGCATCTGAGGTCCTGTGGTGCTGTACTGGGCCATCGTGGTGAAAAAATCTAAGCCCAGAAGATCAGGCTCTCAATTTACAGGTCGATTTACGCTCCTATCCTCACCTATGGTCATGAGCTTTGGGTAATGACCGAAATAACAAGATTGCGGATATAAGTGGTGCAATTGAGGTTCCTCGGTACGGTATCGGGCTTACACTCAGGGGCAGCGTGACAAGTTTGAATATCCAGGAGAGACTCAGAGTTGAGCCGCTGCTCCTTCACATTGAAAGGAGCCACCTCAGGTGGTTCGGGCATCTGGTGAGGATGCCCCCTGGTTGTCTCTCTAAGGAGGTCTTTCAGGCATGTCCAACTGGGAGGAGGTCTCGGGGAAGACCCAGGACATGCTGGAGGGATTATATCTCCCAGCTGGCTTGGGAACGGCTCGGGATCCCCTAGTAAGATTTAGAGGGCTTGGCCGAAGATAGGGATGTGTGGGCTGAGCTACTTAGTCTGCTGCCATCGCGATGTGGACCCGGATAAACGGCATAAAATGAATGAATGAAAAATAAATGAATGCCCCTGTACACAATCACAATGGAGTTTAAATGAAATAATGAACACGTGTATGAAATGTAGCTGTTCAGCTTTAATTCAAGGGGTTTAACAAAAATATTGCATTAACCATGCAGGAATTACAGTCATTTTTATACACATTCCCTTCGCTTTCAGACCCCAGGAGTAATTGGACAACCTAAATACAATACTTGTGTTAGACTTCATTTATATCAATCATTAAGAAATACAAACAGGATGATACTCTATGGTAAGAAGGAGACTAGTGAGGGAAGACACCAACACACCTATGATAACTCTGAAGGAGTTATTGGCTTCTGTGGCTGTGATTGGAGAAACTGTACAGAGTGCAACTTTTGTCTGTTGTGTCACAGTTATACAGCTGCATGGTGGAGTGGCAAAGAGAAGGATTTTCCTAAAAAGAAGATGTGCAGTTTCAGCTACAGTTTTCCAGAAGACAGATGTGAGCCGAGATTGAATTGCTTTTCTTGAATGAAAATCCTCTGACAGGTGATGCAACATTCAAAAGTTGTAATATGCACAGTTTCTCCAATCACAGTCATAGAAGCCTATAATTCCTCGGCCCTTTGTCTTGGTAAGGTCAGAGAGCAGTAAAAAAAAAAAAAAAAAGCCCATTTGTCGAAAACCGAGAGACATTCAGTTGCTTTTTCACTTCCAATCAAAACAATTTTTTCCAAAAACCAAGTGGTACATAATGAAATTAGGACACAAGGTAGGATTAAGTCATGAAATAGATGTGATGATGCTATTAATCGGTGTACTGAACTTATAAATTTGTTGGCACATGGTGGTTTTAGACTGGTGGCCTGTCCAGGGTGTACCCCGCCTATCGCCCAATGATTGCTGGGATAGGCTCCAGCACCCCAGTGACCCTTAACTGGAGTAAGCAGGTTTAGAAAATGAATGAATGGTTGCAAACTATCAATTTGAAAGCATATAAGTATACTGTGCGTACATATGAAGAGTTCATTTGTGAAACCTTCTAAGTCCATTTTTGTAAAATGGAGGAAAATGCAATTTAAAATGGGAATTTAATGGGAAAAGCATCAGAAAATCTACAGATTTCCATAAATAAAATGAAAACCATATATTCAAATTCTTTAATATTTTGCACACTGATAGTTACCTTAACAGCCAAGTGCATGCTGGCCTCAACTAAAAAACTGTGGTTTTGAACTTACAGGGTTTTGCAACTGAACTCTTCATATTGTTAATTTTAGAGTGCATTAAACAATTCCTGCACACAAATGATGAAGATAAATACCTCTTAAATAATGTTCTATAATTTTTTCACAATGAGACCAATTTAGCTCTGTACAAACCAACACTCCTGGCTGAATACAAAGGTTTTTCAGCATATTTGTAATTAAATTATGGCCTTATTTTTAAAAGTCATAAACAGATATATATTTCAGTTGAGGAGCTATTGTTCTGTACTAGTTATCTCTGTTTGTCTGTCTGTCCATCAACAGCCCTCTTCTAGCTTTAAAAAAAATATATGCTTTTCAGTTGCCCATGTTCAGCCATCTGCAGACAATTTAGTATACTATAAGCTGACGGCTGTTACGGTTTATTGACCTACTTTTTTCTAACTTACAGGGAATTATGTGCCTCTCTATAAATGTCAAACAACTTCTTTGAAATTGTTCATTTAAGGTCAACATTGGTTTGAGGGCATGCAATTGTCCTGTGCATTGTCATAACCAACACAGGATGGAACCGCTTCTTGTTCCAAATAACGACCATCCAGACCTGCGGCCAATCTTTATCTCATGACTGTAATAATCATTTGTTAGAGCCAGATTTTACATGGTCATCCCCTTGTCCTGGTCCAGCTTCTAGGATCTTCAGCAAAAAGGTATCAGCATACTGGATCATACTCAGGAAAATGAGCCACATGGCTGTAGCATCACAGCTGAAGCCCTCTTACGATGCATATAATAGGCTTCATTCTACTTAAATAACAGCTTATTTTACCCAAAGTCAGCCCAGCATGACTCAAGGATTCCCCAGATAGACTGAATACTGAAGATAACCAGTCTCTGCATCACTTCACTTGCGAACGTTCAGGTCTCACAGCCTTTCAGTAAAACTGAATGCACCATGACTCTAAAGACTTGGCCCTTCATCTTCCTACTCAGATGATGGTAGTGTCATACACCTCTGTCAGCTGACTTCATGACTGTTCAGATTTCCAGATGTCTTCTTGACCTCACAGACTGAGCTTCAGGAGATGTGAATGTGAACAAGTTTGACACTCTCACCACATACAAACACACTGCTAATGGCTGAGTCCAGGAAGTCATTGAAAGCCTGGATCGTAATCTTGACCCAGGGCACTTGCTAGCAAACATGTAGCAAACAGATAGTAGCTTGTGAGCATGTTGCTCACAAGCTAAGACACTCCAACTCTTCACTCAGCTTCTCAAGAGTTCCACCCAGGACATCCATTGATTCTTCAAAGAGTACATTATCAAGACCAAAGGTCACGGTCAGTGAACCATTCCTCACTGACAAAGGCACCCAGGTCACTGGACGCCACGATCTTAAGCACGAGATGCACCGAGCCAACGGTCAGTCATCTGGCCTTGACGGGAGATGAAGGCCCAAGTCGACTCGGTGTGTCCCATACTGTCGGTACATCTGCACTTGTCGATGTCGCCCATTAGCGGCTTTTTCACCAATTCAACTTGTTGAATTATGTGAATGTTACTGCCTGTGGGTGAGAGAAAGCACCCTCTGATGGGCTGTTCAGCATTTAGTGAATCGGTGCATGAGAGGAGAAATGGAAGTAATGAAACCAAGCAAACAACATAGTCAAGAAGGCACACACCACATACTGTATATAAAGAGTTTGACATGGTCATTGACAGATGTCTCAAAAGCTGTCAATGACCGTCAAAGCTGTCAGTGATGAGCGGGAGTGCATTTGAAATGGTGAGCAAATGCTGGTTTGTTTACAATATATATCTTCAGGGCTTCTGGTTTCTCTTTCTGAATGACCCTACTGGCATGGAGAGTTTACGCATGCGCAGAACGTGCTCAATGGCTGTCTGCTGTAGTCTTTCCAGTGTGTTTGAGTGCAAAGTTTATGGGTGACGGGGGCGGGAAGGATTCAAACTCACAGTTGATCGGAGTCTTGGCTCGTTGACCTGAGTCTCCCTGATGTTTTAGATCCTTTACCCAACTCCCAGTCCATACTGGGAGTTGGGGAGTTGGGTAAGCACTGAACAGGGTACGGACCAGAACACATCCATCACAAATCCCAGAATTCCCTGGGAAAAAGTTAAAAATGTGGCCAACATTCTGCATAGTCCTCACAGTGCCTGAGTACAGGCTGGCTTATTTACACATCTGTCAAAAAACTATGATATAATATAGGTTATATAAGCTGAAGGCCATACTACCATTTTTGACCTACTTTTTGCAACGGCAAAAGTTACAAGGAAGAATATTAGCAGTCTATCCTATTGACAAAGAATGAAGAAATGGAGGTACCTTTTTGAAAACATTCATGTTAAAGCATCTTTGGATTCAATTTGGTGGCTCTATATAAAAAGATTTTGTAATGTAAGTGTGTGGGTGTTTATGTTTGTTTTGTTTTATTGAACCCTGGTTAAAAAATGCCTTCCTGCAATCGTTGCTGTGTGATGACCTGCAAGTATTTTCTTGCTGTCTCTAAGGTTATTCTGAGGTAATAGCTTTGTGTTGCTCTGAATGTGAGAGGGGGTGTTAACGTACGGTTTGTATGTGGGTGGTTGTGTTTCAAGTTGAGAATCTTCCTGGAAGCTATGGAAGTCCTAGTGGAAAACAGGCTACAATAAATCCAACAGTCCGTTTATTCTGATGAATAATGTAGGATCTATCACATAAACGGAAATCTGAATAGCCATTCCGACAATTTTAAGATGTTCATATCAGAATTATTCAAGTATTCTCACACTTGTAGTTTTTGGGTATTATTCCTGTAAGATTTGACTTTCAGAACTATCGGAGCTGTAGATGGAGCAACATCCTTTAAAAAATGATCCTGAGCATATACAGTTGTGGTCAGAGTTGTGGTTTGCATACACTCATCATGGACATGAATGTCATAGCATGTAAATCAAAGTATTTGGTGCACATGTTTGAATTTATTTAGGGTTTTCTGAAATGACACAGGGTCAAAATTATACATACAACACACCAAATATAAGCCCTTAAGCCGGTATCTCTTTGAGAGATGACTGTTTGGCGGCTGTGATGACTGAATTTTTAGACGACTGCTAGACGAATTTAGCACGAAGCTTTTCGCAACATTGGGGCGACATATTTGCCACTTTTTGATGACCGTTTATCGAATCAGATGATCGCTGGGCATCTTGTTGAAGAATATTTGATGAATATTCGCAAAGTGGTCATATGTCTGTCGTCCTCAAGTTGTTAATTAGTCACTCATGACCAGTGACCGCATTTCGACATTGCGAACCGGGGGGCGACTTGGTAGCGGTCTATTGAAGACTCCTTGGCGAGTAAAAAGACTAGTTAGAGAAAAGTTAGTGACAAGTTAGCGAAAATAAGCAGTAGTTCATTCACCACCAGGGTTTTGAACATTTTCAAAATCCACAAGCGAATCAAATCGAGGTGTGCAACTAATTAGCGAATGGGGATACTGATTCCAACTGCTTAGAGAACAATTTCAGACTACATTCAGACCAAGAGCCAAATAAGACGAATGGCTATTCGTCTCACTCGCCAATCGGTCGCAAGCCCAGTGAGATACCGGCTTTAGCAAGTTTCGCCTAGACCAGATTCTTGTGGTCGCTATCAACAAGCTTCTGGCAGAATACTGGTTGAATATTTGACCACTCTTCTTGGCAAAATTGGTAGAATTTAATTAAATTTGTTGGTTTCCTAGCATTGACCCTACTTTTAAACACAACCTAGATATTTTCAATAGGGACATGGGAAGGCCATTCCAAAAGCTTAGTGTTAGCCTGTAATTCATTCCACAACCAGCTCTGACATGTTCAGGGTCATTGTTCTGCTGGAACACCTACATCTTGACCTTCAGTCTTCACCTTTGGTCACTTGTTAGTGTCCAGGTCTCACAATCATACAGTAAGCCTGGAATCACCAGGACCCTAAAGATAATTTTGTATGATCAACATTTGATTAAATCTGTTGTTATGTACTGCATTGTTGTTTGCTTTCGTGCCATTAGCCTGGCAAGTAAAAACAGATGTCTTCAAAGAAGTTGATTGGGGTTCAATTAGACCAGGTTTGTAACAATTGCTGGAAGTGGGTCATCAGCAGAGCAAACTCCATACTTGTCTGTCTGGACCACCCATTGCATAAGGAATTTGACCGGCTTCATTTCAGCTGTCACTTTAGAATCCCTGTGATGATTTTAACAATCAGCTGTGCAACAGGAATTCTTGTAGCTTCTCTACAGCAACAGGAATAAAAGAGCCAGATTCTCTTTTTCCCCTTTGGTGTAGACAAGCTTAATTCTTCATTGGAGTTTAATATGGACGAAGGATCTTTTTATAGCATTGAATTTGATTTTATTCTTATGTTTTATTGCACTTATTTAGAGCATGTGACACATAATTATTGCCTGATTTTACTCATGCTTTACTTCTTAGTAGTGGCACTTTCTTTCTCCATTTTGTTTTGATCTTGAGCTGGGATACTTGCTTGTGTTGACTTGGTTGTCTTGGTTTTTATATGTTATTATATTTGTTTGGCTCCTGTTCAAACCAAATGTCCTTCAGGATAAAAAAACTGGCTTAATATTTATAGGTAACAATGAGAGCATGTTTCAGACGTTATAGTGTCTATGATGGTTTGCTTTCTGCCAAGTCAAACTAGTATAGGGTTGTCATGATTAAGTTGAAAACATTGATTTGCAAGGACCACTTATTAATGATATGCCTGGAAACTGAATATAGTTTCCGGGTACTTAGAAGATGTGTTAAGGTGCATGTATCCTGTATAGGTTAGATTGTTCTCATTGTTTTGTTCATTTGAGGACACAGTACCCCCATGCTGACCAGTCTGTGATCCCTTTGTACAAGAGGATTCCAAGGGTAGGGCAGAAGAGAGGCAACATCTAACATTGCTGAGACAAATTCAGAGTGATGGAGTTGACTTTTGCAATGCACTGGCTGACTTTGATAACATGCTGTACTAATGTGTGAGTCCTGCAGGACACATGCAGAAAGTGTGTATTTTGGTATGATTTAATCTTCGTATTTTCATGACAAACATGGAGGGAGTTGATTCCCTCATACACCCATGTGCTCCAAAGCTCCCTGTTTAAACAGGCTCACAAAAACCAGCTGAGTGAGGAGCACATCACGAAATGAGGTCATCCCCACATAACTCTTGATCCCTCCATTCATCTTCTCAGAGGCAAGTGGCATATAAAAGGATCTATCTTTCTGAACGGTTTTGAGCCCCCAAAATTACAGAAAAACTAAAGGCGGGGGATCGATAGAGTGTGTCTCACGGAATGATGAACTGGCACTTCAGAAGGGGGAAATCAATGTGTTGCTCTCTTTCTCTCTTTGGTTCTCGGCCTCTCTGTGCAGATCTTAAACTCTCCTCGCTGTCCTTATGCTGCAGCGTTTAAATGTATATGGGTGTTGCTAGAAGGGGGTCTCTCATTGTGATTTAATGGTCCTTTGTTTCTTATTCCTTTATAGCCTTGAAGACCCCTGTCACGTTGATGTGTGAGCACAACCGACAATAATGGCCCACGGGACAGGCAGTGGAAGTAAGTGCTTCGGGTCAGATTTACCATCTCTGTGACTCCTCTTCATCCGCTTCCCCTCTCAGCCTCAGCCCACTTGATGCAGACATATTGATCAGTACAACATGACTGTTCTTAAATCATAACATGGCACTTAACAAGAAGCCAGAAAATGAAACCATCTTTTTACAGTAATACATGCTTTGGACACAATTCTCTGTGTTGTCTTTTTTATAG
>OMMV01189770.1:0-19401 GCA_900302635.1 Chatrabus melanurus
TGTGTGTGTGTGATAATGTGCGTGTGTGATTGTGTGTGATGTGTGCATGTGATATGTGTGTGATATGTGTGTGATATGGTGTGTGATATGATAATGTGTGCGTGTGATAATGTGCGTGTGATGATAATGTGTGCCAGTAATTTGCATCACTTTTTACCAAAATTGGAGCAACTTTAACCTTTGACCCCTGTTCAAACTGAAATTGACCTTTGTCACCATTGTTGCTGTTTTTACCCCATAACTCCAGAACATTCAGCCACAGATAGTCCAAACTATACCTTTTTAGAATCTTTATGATCAGATAAATAATATGGTATATGTTTCAATAGGATTGGAGGATTTTTAAATGTTGACCCCTGTGTAATCCTTCATTGACCCCTAATCTGACTACAGCTACCACTCTGGGAAGGTTATCATACATGTTTGTGTAGGTCATGGTTTACTGAGGCTAGACTGGAAGTGTTGTTTAGTCCCTTTAAGTGATACCGAAAACCTGCTTGGCCCTTGGACTAAAACTGTTTGTTTACAAACAGAAAAACAAACAGCTGCGGCCTAGCCGTTTGTTTTTCTGTTTGTAAACAAACAGAAAAACAAACAGCTAGGGCCGAGTCGTTCAGTTTCGGCGGATTTACCCCGATAAGAAGTGAACCAGCTTCTGGTTCCAGGCCTCAGAAAGTTTAAAAGTCGAAAATGTTTAAAACAGAACCACGTGTTTAAAGATCATTTTGAAAGGTTTATTTTGGTGTAAATCTAAGATCTGGATTATGATCCAAATCGTGCCAAAGAAACCCAAATAATTCTTTCGGGTAACGGTGAAAACTTACCCATGGTTCCGGTCCTGGGTTCTGGTCTGAGCAGTCCTGGGTTCTGGTCTCAATGTTTTCTGAAGAACTCCGCGGACACAATAACAGAATGGGCGGGGCTCATCCGCTGTCAACCAATCACGGCCGCCACAGAGAAGGGCGGGGCTTAACCAATCTTTTTTTTTTTTTAAACCGGTCTGATGGGCGGAACGTGCACGTGCTGCTTAACTAACGAACTCTCAGTTTAAACAGTTAAGTTAACGCATCACGTACTCTAACCTTTGTAAACCTAGAAACAATTTGCTAACTCCGTCCTATATCCGGTTTGCACCTTTTCCTCCATAGACATTTTCTGTTCTCCTCCGCCGTCCTTCGTCTCTACGTAGGCGTGTCTTGTAGACTTGCGGGGCGTGTCTCGGATTTTTTAACGCCGTTTTCACGAGCAGTTATTCTAAATGGAATAAAAGACCTTTGAAAAACTTTTTCCGACAAATGGCTCAATAATAATGTCTGTGAATTAATTATTGATTGAATTATTGGGATTTTCTTCAGTAAAATCAGAGAAGTCTGATTGGAAAAATCTGCTTTAATCCTAAAATCCGGTTCTGTTCTGCCTGGAAGTTTCCTGGAATAACTTTGGACTCTTTTCACAAAATCTCTTCTTGATTAGTGAGGTTAAAGGATTTCTTCTTGTTATCCTGTTAGATCAAATTCAAAAACCAGATTTAAGTTTTGTTTCATTATGAAATTGTTCCATCTTTTCTTAAAATAAACTGGGAAGAAATTTGTATTTTACCCTTGAATATTACCTGTAATTTTGAATTTCTTCTGGAAAATATATTTTTGGATCTCTAAGATTGATATGAAAGTCATTCTGATATTTTGTGCAAACTTTTAATAAATTTTCTAAAATTAAAGTTGACGCGTTTTCAACAACAACAAAAAAAAAAACCAGACATTAATCTGGGTTACAAATGGAGTGTTTTTATTTCATTTATTTTACTGTCCCTGGCAGCTTTAGGTTCCCAAACTTTTCCATTTTAATGTAACAGAGCTATGTCTCGTTCTATTATCAGCTGATTCCACTTCCAGAGCTGCAGGATCCAGAATAAAATGAATTAATCTTTCCAGTTATGCTGGAACAGGATTTCTACCGATCCTTTAAACCCAGCCGAGAACTGTTAGATTTTTGAAGTGGATTCATTTCCAGCAGGTTTTCCTAATTTAAATCTCGCCGCTCCACGCAGGCGGCACTCACTAAAGTGCAGAAGGATGCAGAATTATTTTGGAATTTCTGGAAACGTGCTTTAAAACCGTGTAAATTCTTACTGCTGAACTGTGACATTAGTGGACATCTGTGTCCGACTCTTCCAGAGACCCCTTTTGTCTCTTTGGTTCGGGCCCTAAGACGGACTGGCGGCCTAAACCTCGCCTCTCGCCCAGTGACTGCTGGGATAGGCTCCACCCCCCGTGACCCTGACCTGGAATAAGCGGGTTTAGAAGATGGATGATGTGGGTGACTGTGTGATTCATCAGTGAAAGAGTTCAAAGTGATTTTTGATCCATGGCTGACCTTTGACCTGCGTATCACAGAGGCAGCCCAGACTGCACACTGCAGTAATTAGACCGATCCCGTCTGCGGAAGGCGCTGAAACACTGATTCATGCTTTTGTGTCCTTTAGAATTTTATTTGATGTTATTTTTATTTGTTTTATTTTCTGGTTGATCAATATGAGTTTGATTAACGGCTGCTGGTTTGGACTAAAACCAGGAGGTCCGAACTCGTCACACGGGTTCTGTCTCTGATCCAAAACTTTACGTCTAAATTTTATAATGACGCTGTTTTTCCTTTAAATAAAACATTTTGTTTTATGGAGACTTTCATGTTTAAAGTTTATGAAGAGAATAAATTTAGAGATTAAAAACATCCGTTTACACAAACAACAAAAATAAAGTGAAGAAACTTTTTTTATTCATGTAGAAAGTCTCATCTGTACATCAGCGCCGACACGCTGTAGACGCCATGATGTCACACTCAGCATCTGTTCTACATGATCACATGACTGACGCCGTCAGCACAGCCTCAGGAAACGGGAAAAAATAAATAAAAATTATTATACCAACATGATTCAAAACCAAACCACCGTGACGGAGCGCCGCGCCGGAATCCACAGCGGCCAATCACATTCCAAACAAAAAAAAAAAGCCAGCACCAGCCCCCACGCCCCGCCTCCTCACCTTGATAAGGCGTTAGCCCTCTAACGCTACGGACTTGGAATGTTAGCATGTGATCAGCTAAGTCAAATTAGCTAATAGCCGGGAGTGCACATTACTGGTGCAGCGCTTCTGTCCGTTTTCTGCTGTGCATCTTAGCACACCTGCTAACAGCGTGTTTGAATGTCAACATGCTAGCGTGTTAATGTTAATGACACGGACACACGTCGATCCAGATCGGACACTTTGTGCGATTTGTGTCTGCGCGTTATTTTATTGAGACTTTATCTCATCGATTGTTTCAATATGAAATAAAAGTCAAAAGAGACAGAATACAGGAAGTGAGTCATTTGTTACCAATCTGTCTCCGTGTAGATCAATGATTAGCATATAAGCTAACACCTGGAATAATACCAAACTTAGCTTGTTAAGTTTAGCGCTAGCATAATCAAGTCGATATCAACATGCAACAACGTTGATGCTGGCGTTACCGTTAGCGTGCCAACATGTTTACTATGTTTTGGCGAAGACGCAGACTTTAATGTTGGCATCTAAGCATGATAGCATTAGCATGTGCCGCGGTCACTTTGCTAGCTAACCATGTTTACACGGTTCCAATTCCTCACCTGGAACTTTGAGCTCAATCTTACAGACTTCACATCGCGGCCGTTATGGTAACGGCTACGGACGCCGCAAACGTTTCAATGTTCGTGCCGTTGCCATGGAAACTGAAGTCACTAAATAACAGGTCCTCGTACTACAAGTTTGTCGACCGTGACGTCCGGATTTGGACTAAAAGCCAATCGTTTGATCCAAGTACAACATGTACACACGTTCTATATAAAAGGTTTGTAGAAATCAGCTAAACTACCTGCAGCTCAGACTAAACCTCAATTATTCTAATTAACTGCAGCAGATCCTCCGGAGCTTAAAAACAAACAAACAAACAATGTTTTCTTTAAGTTCTTACAAATATATAAATAAAACTTTACAAATAAGAAAAACAAAATTCCAATACCAACTGGACCGATCAGATCCCGGATCGACTGCAGCTGGACTAAACCAACATGGTTACCGCCAGTAATCAGTTCAACAGGACGGTCGCAGCAGTGTGAGGTCATCTGAGGTCAGGTCTCAGACCATGCACTGGTGCCGCGTGTCTCTGCGTCCAACACACCACGACCTGGATGGCAACCACACAGGCAGACAACAGGTCCACCCCCACCTCTCCAAAGTAACCATCTATCTGTTGCATAAGTCACAGGAGGTACCAGAAGACGTCTGGAATTCCAAGGATGTTGTCCTTGATTTTTTTTTTTTTTGGCGACTTCCTGGACAAGTCACCACTGTGTTCTTCAGCAAAGTGATGGAAAACTGTGATTCTTTGAAGTCCCAGAGAGTTTTTTACCCCTTCACAGAGTGATGGATTTAAATCCCATCATGGCTCCACCGTCAGAGACACTCAGTCCAAAATAGGATCCATGAGCCACAAAAACATTAAAGCTCTTCTTTTTACCAAACAAACCTTTTGTGAGGAGCTTCTGTTGACTGATGATCAAAAGGAGAACTGTTGGGAAGCCCAGAGTCTCATGACCCCCTGCCGAGACCCAAACTCAGAATTCCATTTTTGATGCTCAAACATGGCGTGGCACTGTGACGGGAATGTTTGGCTGCTTCGGAGCCACCAGGGGGACTTGCCATAATCAAGGAACACGTGCCTTTCTGGGTTTGAAGGAGAAGTCCGGTCATCAGTCAGTGGGTTGAAGCTCAAACAACAGCTTCCTTAAAATCTTGACTTGACACTCAGGACCTCAAACAGTTGGATCAAGCTCAGAAACAGTTCTTAAAGAATCGTGGACCAAAGTCCGCCCGCAGCTACGATTTGTGTTTGGTTAAAACTATTCCATTTATGGGGGTAATTACCGTCTCATGAAGGCGATACCAGTGTTGGAGAACTGTTCTGATCCCATAAAATCAGGTTGGTTCGTGTTTTATTCGGAGCGGCCTGAGCTGGACTCTGATGTCACAGCGCCTGGAGCTCGGCGCCTTTTCTGGGTTCATCTGAAGGCCGAGGTGTCCGTTTAAGGCTACAATAAAACGAAGCTGTTTGGACGGCGCAGATCAAACGTGCATCAACTCATTCCTAAAGTCCACCACAGAACCAGATCAGATCCTCAGCACCAGGTCTGGAGTGACTGAAGCCTGAAACAAGTCGGTCAGGTTTGGTCACATTTTATACTTTTCACTAAAAAAAAGAAAAGAAGAAAACTAAAGCGCCTTTGAATTTTTTTCTTTTTTTTGTGGCTGAGCAGTAAACCTGAAGCCGGTCCTCAGTCGGGTTAGGGTTCGGGTCTTTAGCGTCCACAGGGACACGGAGTTCCTCAGCTTTCATCCACGGACTCGTCTCGAACACTTCGACTCTTCACTGTGATTTTCCACTCGTCTCCCACCTCCTCGCCGATAACAATCCTGGTCTCACGTCTCTCCTTGTTCACCTCCTCCGTGTCCTCCACCGTCTCCTTGCCTTCATCTTCGCTGTCTTCCTCCCCCTCTTTAATATCCTCCTCCCTGTCCTTGTGTAGCTCCTTTCCTTTATCCTCACCGTCCTTCATATCTTCTCCCTCCTCACTGTCTTCGTCTGTCTCCTTCCTGTCATCGTCACTGCACTCTTCCTTTTCTTTTATGTCCTCTTCCCTATCTTGCATGGACTCATCCTCTTGCTCCTCCCTGGCCTCCTCTGTGTCCTTCACATGTTCCTCATCGTCCTCCTCCGTTTCTTCCTCACCACCCTGTCCTTCAGCCTCTGCTTTGTCCTCGGATGTCTCTTTTCCTTTTTCCTGCTCCTGGAGCTCGTCTGTGAACTCTTCATCTTCCAGTTCCATTTTATCAGGACAATCCAGCTTCAGAGCTTCAGCATCCATCAGAACCTCAGACAGACTGTTGAGGAGCTCAGACTGACTCTCCTGAGCACTTGGACCCACGGCCTTCTCCTCCTCTTGGAGCCTGGGCAGAAGGTCCGTCAGGTGGAAGGACTTCTTTAGAAGCGAGGGATGTTTGGCCACGTGGGTCAGTGCTTCAGCCAGCCAGCCAATCAGCAGCTGGACCACATTTCTTTGGAGCCGTTCTGATAAAGTCTCATCTAACTCCTTTGGATCTCCGGCAGTAAATGTTGCCCAGCGGGAGAGCATGAAGCGCTGGAGTACCGGTTTCACGCAAACCTCCAGGGGATGAAGATGGAAGGAACAGCCAGCGGGGATCATTGCTGGAAGAGTTGCTGATTCACTAACGGTGGTGAGGAAGGGATCTCCCATGTGTTCTTGGTGTCTGTCTAAAACCAGCACACCTTTCCGTGACTGTCTCGATATGTGTGGGATCCAAATCCTCTTCGTCCAGAGATCCAAAGCTTCTTCTGCTGAGAGTCCCTCTGTCACAGACTCCAGCAGGATGAAGTCTGGGACAGACCTGTCGGACACCTTTGCATTGGCGAGCACCAGTGACGGCAGCACCGTACCATCAGCCAGCACTGCCAGGTAGACGGTGACCAGAGGAGAGGAAGATGCCGAGAGTTTCAAGGCGTCTGCTCGACGACACCTGACCTGGACTAAACTCAAATCTAGAAAGAGACAGAGCTCATCCATGGCAGCTACAGCGCCATCTGGGAGCCGGCGGACCTGGATGAGCTTCTTGGTAAATTCCCTGAAGGTCTGTACCTTTCCATCCAGGGAAGGTGGCAGGGCCGAGGCGAGTGTGGGAGCTCTGCCGACGCTCCGGAGCCCCAGGCGGTGCTGCAGCATGAAGTTCACAGCCCAGTCGTACGATATACGGAAGGAGTCACTGAAACTTCCTTTCTTCTTCAGCATGGAGGCTTTGTGGAAGAGGTTGCTCTCAGTGATGGGAAGCTGCTGCTCACGCATGGACAGCACCCAGGCCACCATGCGTTCCCCACCGTCACCATGGATATCAGGCTCCTGTTTGCTTTGCCTCAAACGTTTCCTGGCCTCTTTCAGCCAGGACCGGATGAACTGTGGCTCAGTCGAGAAGTCCTGAGATGCCTGACATATGCCATCGCACAGTGCGAACAATGCGATCCTCAACTGCCGGGCGGTGAGGAAGTCCTCTCGCTCTTTAAAGACGGACAGAGTGTTTTCTGCCGGAACGTGGCCGTTTGTTGCTGCTGACACCGGACGAGATGGTGGACTTTGGACCTCTTTGTTCAATTCTTCCTTTATTTCTTCAGATTCATCGTCCACGTCATCAAAATCCTCCATGCCCTCATCTTCAGAGAAGTCCATGTCCTCCACGGGTGCCAAGGACTCGTCCATGTTGTCTGTAACCTCGTCCACTTCCACTTCCCCACTGCAGCACAGACACAACATTTAGTCACAACAAGTTTCTAAACCAGAAAGGACAATCACAACATTCAATAAAAAAAAGATCTGACTAAAAGAGTTCGAAGAGAGAACGGCACGCGGCCGCCTGGTGGTCCAACATGTCACAGGGACTCATAACAACCTCTGAGACACATGCAGAACTTTGTGTGGACACTGATAAAGTGAGAAGGTTTTTTTTTGGACTTTGCCCTCGCATTTTAGGTTCCAACCCTCAACAAATTTATATTACCCAAAATAAAATATGAACAAGGACAATGTGACTGACTGGGACCAGCTCGGACCAGAACCCCACACTGATGCCCGTTAGGTACCAGAACTCCAAAGAGGGTGGGATTATTGTGAGACTCTGCATTCGCTGGGAGTATCCCGTCTCCTGCTGGCCATGTGGGACTGTCTCTTGGAGCAGAGTCCAGGTCTGAACCACCGCTGTATGTCAGGAGTATTTCTGTCCGCAGTCAGACGTGTGGGAGGAAGTTTACGCCAAACCTCAAACACGTCAAACTGCAGAAGGCAGATTGAAAAGACATTTTGTACAATACGACCCCTTTAATATTTGATCAGGACTTTAATATTACCTGGTTTTGGCCTCTCTCCACTGGCTTCCTGTCCATGTGAGGGCAGATTATAAGGTTCTGTTATTAACATACAAAATCCTTCATGGACTAGCCCCGCCTACTTGGCTGATCTAATTAAACCTTATGTTCCGGCCCGTGCTCTGTGTTGTCTGGATGCTGGATTACTCTGTGTTCCAAAGATAAAGAAGAAGTCAGCAGCTCACAGCAGCTTTTTCTTATCGTTCACCTGTTCTGTGGAATAGTCTGCCTGCTGAGATAAGACAGTCTGACTGTGTGGATTCATTCAAATCCAGATTAAAGACTCATCTGTTCTCTCTGACTTATAATTAATATAGACTTTGCTGTATTGAATCATTTTTCCTCACATCTTAAATGTAAATTTATGCAGTTCTGGTGGAGTTAGACTGAAGTCTCCTCATATCCAAATTCTGGGGAATGTCAGTGAAGTTTAGGACTATGTTGCCACGAACACGTTAGCATTTTGCCCGTTATTCTGCTGTTGTGAGA
The DNA here is from genome assembly GCA_900302635.1 of Chatrabus melanurus. Lineage (NCBI taxonomy): Eukaryota > Metazoa > Chordata > Actinopteri > Batrachoidiformes > Batrachoididae > Chatrabus > Chatrabus melanurus. The sequence continues at coordinate 8,491 of OMMV01189770.1, forward strand.
CGGTGTTGCCGTGAGTTATTTGTTCTGGTTGATTGATTTCTGCTCGTCTCTGCCCGAGGTGGAGTGGACGATGGAGCTGATGACTGGGAGTCGGACTGCTGGGAGGCTACGGCTTCGTGGATCCTTCACCTACCCAGATGACCAATCAAGTCCTATGGGGGTCCTTCCTTGAGTGAGATTTGAGGTTCAGAGGCTGATTGGAACACCGGACTGTTTGATGACGCCTGGGTGTCTCAGAGAGATGTTCACTGGAGCAGGTCAGACTAAGACTTTACAGAAAACCCAACACTGACTTGTCATTTGTACTCCCTGTTTGCTGACGGCTCGCAGCAGATGGTCGCCCCCCTGAGTCTGGTCTGCTTCAGGTTTCTTCCTGTGAGGGAGTTTTTCCCTCACCCCTGTGGTTGCTCAGGTGGGGAAGGTTAGACCTTTCTCTTGTTGTGATTTGGCGCTGTATAAATTAATTGAACCGATATGGACTTTTGTCATTTTCAGGTCTGCTCCCGGTCAGGTAAACCTCAATGAAAAACTAAAAACTGTTATTTTTGATCAATTTTGAAGGGATAAACTTGTTTATGATGTGGTGGCTTGAACAAAGTGTAACTTATTTAAGGATATTTGATCCAAACGTTGGTTCCGTGACGAGCTGGATGCTGAGTCAGCATGCACCCTACAGCTTTTCACATTTAAATGACTTTATAGTGACGTAACGCCTATAAAGAACCACAAAAGAGACGGAACCACAAAAACCCCTTAAACTACTACTGCTGGTTTTTTCAGGTCTTACTGATGACAGGATGGAATTTATCACATAATCGAATCAATAATCAAAAATTAGCATTTTAATAATGCAGCACACACCGACCACAAGGAGAAAACTAATCCTGGTCAAATGTCTCAAAGCTCCAGATTCCACATTAAAAAAAAACAAGACATGACAAAGTGAAATAATTACCTTATTCTGTCCTTAACAAATCCAATTTTTGCTGGTCCTGTTGGAAACATGGAGACAAAAATATTAAAATACATCTTGAACCGTGGAACATTTTCTTCAAATGAACATCATACAGTCAGTGGGTTCTTAGGTACATGATCTCACCGTGCCGACAAAAAGCTTCGACACAGGAAGGTCCAATTCCAACCCAACCCAACCCAACATGCTGCCCAATCAGACACTGGGTTACTCTGTGACTTCACTCACAGCTGTGGAGGGCCCCGTAAATTAAATTAGGGGCAGGGCCCCTTAAATAAATTAGGGGCAGGGCCCTTTAAATTAAATTAGGGGGAGGGTCCTTTAAATTAAATTAGGGGCAGGGCCCCTTAAATTAAATTAGGGGCAGGGCCCGTTGTATCTTTTTTTATTGTAAATTTTCGAGAGAAAAAAAACAAAAAACAAAAACCTCATTCTCTGAGATTAGTTGCAAATTTACGAGTTGTTTTCTTCTTCTTGAAATCCCCCTCTTTTTTTTTTAAACCTACAGTGGCCGTAATACACCATTATTTTGTTTTATATTATTTTGTCTCAGAGCGCCGAGATGAACCGATCGGGCCTCAGGGCGCCGAGATGAACCGATCGGGCCTCAGGGCGCCGAGATGAACCGATCGGGCCTCAGGGCGCCGAGATGAACCGATCGGGCCTCAGAGCGTCGAGATGAACTGACCTTTGTTGAGCGACGACAGGCCGTGAAACTCCCAGAAGCAGCTGGGCTGTTTACACAGGTTGGCTTTACAGGCCGAACAGCCGTACACGCTCTCACGGCGAATATTTTTCGGGATGCAGTTCTTGCACCTCTTGGAGAGGCCGCTGACCTTAACCAGTCTGTGTCTTTGCTTAACAGGAAGCTCGGTCACCTCACGCCTCATGCCACGGGAGCTAGCCATCTCCATGGTCTCAAAGTATTTCTGGGCACACTTGGCCAGCTGATTACCCAGTCGCTTACGGAAGTTGACCTGTGTGAAAAGTCCGTCTTGCACCCAGGCTGGTGGGTTCTCTTTACGGCTCTCCCGCAGCACAATAAAGGCATTGACAATGCTCAGGTTGACCAGAAACCAGAAGAGGCTGCGCCAGTGTCTGTCATGCGGAATTCCTCCCAGTGGGTTGCAGGCCAGCAGCTGCTTGCAAATGTCGACACCTCGCATATTCTCCTGCAGGAGGCGGAATGCCATGGGCCGCTGGATAGGATCCAAGCCACCCACTTTGGTCTGAGACCTCCTCCACACGGTGTCCGGTTCCCCCGCAGCTGCATTAGTCGACAAGCAGCCCATCTCTTTGGTGTCCCTCCAGCGAGTGACCAGCAGGGGGCCAAACTGCCACTGGAGGAAGTCTCCAGGTTTCTCAAGCACTCCATTGTCCCACAGCTCTCTGGGTACAATGGAGCTGGATGGAGGGAATGAGCTGGAGGCATAGATGCCCTGGTCCAAAAGCTTCTGCATGAGTGGGACAGACGCGAGCGAGCTGGCCAAATAGAGCTGATGGTGTTTGTCCTGCAAATCCTTCATCAGTTGTGGCACCACCATAAATCCTGGATCCTCTCCGGCTTTTTCCCCCACCTGGATGAAGAAACGATGGCAATATCCAGACTTTGAGTCACAAAGCAGCCACACTTGAGGCTGGGTCTTTGGGTTCCCCCTAACATGGTCACTGTTATCCTCCAGGCTGGGCAGCAGGGCTCTGTCTATGGTCAGGCAACTATTTGGCCGGTACACATCCCACATGGCTCTGCCCAGCATGTCCAACATGGGCCTGAATATGTGCAGCGAGTCACTGGGGTTACTGCTGCAACGATACTCATCTGTGGTGAAGCTTCCCATGCGGATGTTGGCAGCAATCTGCTTGAAGCGTTTGTAGTTCATGGCACGGTAGAAGGTGTAGCTATTGTCATAGTGACTCCAGGACCAGTAGTGGGACAGATCAGGTAGGTTCTGGATCCCCATTAGGATAACGAGGCCGATGAAACCTTTGACTTCCTGGACAGTGACAGGCACCCAGTCTGGTTGGTTACGGTCCAGATACTGGCAGGTCTTAGCATGAGCGTTGGTCTCATTAGTGATCAGCTCCATGAGCGCTGCAGGGAACAGAAGGTTGAAGAAGTCGATGGCATCGCTGTTCTTGGAGAGTTGGTGTTGAGGTCCACAGCTTTGGGAGAACGAGGTGACGGTGACTGGGTTGGTCTCCACTGGCAGTTTCCAAAACTCTGCCGTTTTCCAGGATAGGTCGGTCATATCCGTGTTCTGCTCTGGTTCCTTTCCTTTTGAAGGGCAGGGATCGTCGTCATCGCAGAAGTGGATGTCAGGCTCCGTGTACGCTGAAACGAAAAAAAACAAGAACTTTTAACAGGTGAAAAAAGTTATCCATGTGGCTCAAGACTCACATCAACAACTCATCTGCCAAATATTTTAACTGTCTCTCCGTCACTACACCGACCACTGGGGGGACCAGACCAAACGCAGGTGCATCCACCCACTGCAGTCTGACCATTTCCAGGTCTGCACACCTCTAAATGCAGAGCATTATGCTGTGAAACTGTTTAATCCTCTGGCCTGGATTTAAGGATTTGTATACTTTGCTTTATATACGTTAAAATGTGTGAATCTGTGGGACTGTGCTGGAAACCAGTACTTATATTTTCCATGTTAAATATCAATCAAACCTGACCTGAAGATAAAGTCAAACCAAAGTGAACCAGAGCTAAACATGAGCCTGAGCTTGTTCTGATAGTCCGGTTCATTTGAGGAGGTGAGAACATGCATTTGGACTCTAGTACAGATCAAACACGTGAACCATGGTCCACCTGAAGAGTCAGGGCTCGGTGACACAGTTCAGTTCTGATGAGAAGATGATCCAGCCCAGTGAATGAACTGTCTGAGGTCTCAGTGTGTTGATCCACACGCTGACGTGGGTCAGAGGACTACAGACCTGAGAGCGACTCCCCGGCTCTGCCAGACTACATGCTTGTATTATTTATGGGCTTCAGTTAATCTTTAGTGATCAAATACCTGAATTATCAAAGGGGTCAAAGTCCAATGACGTTCCCCTTAAAGATGTCGGAGCAGAATTCTTTACCTTCGTGCTCGTTTTCATACGGTGTGAAACCCAGAGTTTAGGAGTTGTGTTTAAAACACTTATTATGCCCTCCAAAACCTGATCTATTTGCTGAACATGCTCTGAAATGTTCCCATGACGTAAACACGGCACTTCTAACCAATGAGGGGACGGTGTGCGCACACGCTTAGAAATACCGTCTTAAACCAAAGTCCAGCACTGTGACCAACACGTTTCAGTTCCTGGTCTGGAAGCAAATGAACTAAAGGTGTGAAAATTCCCTAAAGAAGTCAAATGTTGGCGTTACAGACATTCTCAGATGGAGAATTTAGCAACATGAGTGAATGTGTAAACTGTTTATCAGTTCTTCCATCGTTCCCACTCTTTCTTGGCATGAAGGACGAAGCTCCGCCTTTGGTTACTTTTAATGACTTTGGCTGAAGCTGAAAGCCAGTGGCAGGAAACACTCTGAGCAATAAAGGAAGAGAAAATTCCCCAGAGGTTGTTTAAGAGCTGGAGAAGACATCAGCAAGGTCGGCTAAAGTTTAATTTACAAACACAAAGAAGCTGGACGTCATGACGGGCTACGTGACTGGAAGCAGATGCTAAAGGTCCAGATCCAGTACTGCTGGGTCTGGATTTATTAACGCTGTCAGAATTATGTAACAACATGTCAGTAAACATAACACAGTGATGAAAAAGGATCATCTGCACTGAGAAATGTGTGTGGGCGGACTGTGAAAAGTTAAAGGCCGCGTGTTAAAACGTGCTTTTTCCTGCAGTGGTAACTTAACCTGCAGTGGCACCCCGCTGCCGGCGCACCCCGCTGCCGGCGCACCCTTTGCAGGGCAGCTTGGTGCAGATATTCATTAAAAACAAGCAACTGTGTCTGTTTAAAGAAACAAGAGTTTTCACCATCAATTACCTGCTGGACAGAAAAATAATCAACAACAACAACAATTAAAGAAAAGTTTCCAGAATACTGACTTGTTCTCGTGTTGGATATGTGACAGTTTGCTGTTTTAAATCTCATCCCATCAGATCTCAGGATGGAGAAGAGTCAGTCCTCATTAGTATTTGGCTGGGAGACTGTTGTGAGCATCAGGCAGGGCATCCGGCGTAAAACTTGTGCCAAATCCCAAAGCAGATCTGTGGTGACCCCGAGCAGCCGGGGGCAGCTGAAAGTCAACCCTGGCTGCCTTAACCCTCTTCAAAAATGATTTTGATGGAGTGCAGCCATTTCCAAACTTAATGCCAATTTTGATTGACACATGAGTCTAAGATGAAATATTTTCGTACATATGTATATATATTGGACAGCACCTTGACTCTGCTGTTCTCAACCACCTTTGGTGGTGTTCCCCACTTGGACTATGGACTTCCTGTCTATAGTTGTTCTGAATTCTTTTGGCTTTATTCAGTTTGTGCACAGACCCACACACTGCAGTGGGAACACTTTGGACTTAAACTGGATTTGGTGTTAGATTTCCTGATGGTGTGAATTTTCTCTCTTCACAGGTTAGGAACCAGTCTCATCAAAACCCTGAATGAAGCACTTTCACATTTACTTGACACAGCTGCACCCTTAAGGACTAAACCATGAAAAGGACTAAACCATGATACCCTAGAAAACATTCGACCCGGTTTACTGAAGGCACAAGAGGTCTTAAAGCCAAAGGAGTTTATACTGTAAGTAGTGAAACGCTAACGTGGAGGCTCTCTGGCTTTTGTGACTGTTTAATAAATGACAAACATGTTATCAGCAGGGCGGGGTTAAAGTGGCCATGAGCCACTTTGCTGTGGGTCACCATAATAACTTTGTTTGCACAGCACATTCAGTTCAAGTAATAATCTGAGGTCATCAGGTCAGAGGTTGTTAGTGGTCCCCCGCACCTGCTTTAAGACTCGGGGGGACCGCTCCTTTCACGCGGTGGCACCCAGACTATGGAACACTCTCCCGCTCTCCTTGCGCTGCCTAAATTCTGTTGATGTGTTTAAAAAGCAGCTGAAGACTTTGCTGTTTAAACAGGCTTTTAGTTAGACGAGGGTTTTTACTGTTACTTCTGTTTTTGGTTTTTATTTTATTAATCTGTGTTGTCTTAGTTTTTATGTATATTTTATTGTGAAGCACTTTGTGATTTTTATCTGTGAAAGGTGCTATACAAATAAACTTTGCTTGCTTGCCTCTGCTGCACATTTCTTTACCTCGTTCATAGCCGGTGGCAACGTTTCCAGTCTGCTGGTTTCTTGGTTTGCTGAGATGTCTTGTATGCCCTCTTGTGGCGTTGCAAGAGTCGCTTAATCTTGGTACCTCTCCCCCAAGGGATACCGCCATCTCTCTCAATCTTTGAAGGAATGTTCTTTCTTGAGGCAGCTCACATGCCTTCCTTGAATATGTCCCAGGTCTCCTGGACTGACTTCTGATGGTAGTTTGACTCGAGGAATGACTTTTGGAACTCTTCCAGGTCCTTACAGAGTCCATCCATGTCTCTTTCGTTAAAGAACCAGACAGAACGCGGCTTCTTTTTTGACCGTATAACATGCATGGAGATGGTTGCTGTTACCGCCTCATGATCGCTGATTTTTCCTGGATCGAGACTAAGATCCAGGCTTTCAATGACTTCTTGGACTCGGCCATCAGAAGTGCATCTGTGTCCAGTGAAAGTGTTATTCATGTCTCTGGGTCCTCAGCATTGGAGAGGGAACATCAGCTTTGACATTTTGGCCATGTGGCGCGTTTCTCTGTGCATGATCCAGGATGCAGGTGCCTCAGTACTGAGGACCTCAGTGGCTGGAGAAGGTCAAGGACACGCCCACGTTTCACCTGGCTACAGCTGATAGATGGCTACTTTAGCGAGGTGGGGATGGACCGGTTGTCTGTCTGGGCGGTTGCCATCCAGGACCCAGGACCCATTTATGTCGTGTGTATCAGCGCTTGCTCCCAGACCTGACCGGTTCTGCATGTTGACCCATCTACCGCATGATGGAACTACTTCAGTTCCCAACTGCGAACCACCTGAACCTGCAGTTCAACAAACTAGGAGTTTGGATTAAATCCTGCAAACAGATCTCCAGATTAAGACGGAGTAGCTTCTGTAGTTTTAAAGGTAAAATGGTTTAATGTTCGTGGAGGAACTTTTTTAACTAAACAGTTGATGTTTACTGAACTGTTTCATGTTTACCGTCAGGAAACATAAGAGCAGTCTCGGTGCGACAACAAAAGTTCTGTCCCAGCCTCGACGCAACATCGTCGGCTGCAGGATCCAACATATCTGGAAAGACGGGGGAGGTCACGTGGTCTGGAAAGGAACCGTGCTGGACCAGGTATTTGTAAATTACTGGTCACTATATTAAAGAAAGACAATGCAACAAACGCGTCATTTCAAATTGATCCGTTCGCTGAAATTCACCCTGCATGCAACATCTCAGGTCCACGTTTAAATCCAAAGCTGCTCAGACCAGATTCAGAAGCAGGTTTACTGTTGACTTCCTTCAGATAATGTCCAGTTGTCCGTCTGCTGCTTTACCTACAATCTGAACCGTTACGTTTTGGAGAACAAGCGTTGGTGCTGGTTTTGGGTACGAGGTACTTCAGGTTGGGATCAGTCTCTGGGGAATCAGCAACTCAGTCCTCAGCAACAAACTTGTGTTTTGTCCACCAGGTTCCAGTGAATCCGTCTCTGTACCTGATCAAATATGATGGTTTTGACTGTGTTTATGGTCTGGAGCTCCATAAAGACGAGAGGGTTCAGGGTCTGGAGGTTCTCCCCGACAGGCTCGGTAAGACCTGATCTCAAACCACAATGAACACATCGCTAATTCAAAACTAAATGTTCGAATAAAACAAAACAAGAACTTGGGGCTAATTTTCAAACTCAAGTTCACTTTCAACAAGCGGCAATTTTCAGTCCTGGACTCAAGCGCAGCTACCAGCCCCGGGTATCCTCGCCCAAAAACCCAACTAAACTACGGCTCAAACTCAGGACAGGACTTTGTGTTCTGCCGATGTGACGGAGGCTGCAGCTGTGTCTGCAGCGGCTTTGTCACGTCGCAGCAGAGAAACAAACTGTGCGACTGACACACAAAGAATCCTGACAATCAGGATGTCCAAAGTCACCAGTACCCGCCCCAAATCCAAGGCCCAGATCAGCACCAAGACAAACATTAAATCATTGTTTTTTTGTCTCCACAGCCAAGTCTCGTCTTACAGACGTTAACCTGGCAGACGCTATGATCGGCAAAGCGGTGGAGCACATGTTTGAGACGGAGGAGGGCCCCAAAGAGGAGTGGCGGGGGATGGTGCTGGCTCGCGCCCCGATCATGAACACCTGGTTCTACATCACCTACGAGAAAGACCCGGTTCTCTACATGTACCAGCTGCTGGACGACTACAAGGAGGGAGACCTCCGCATCATGCCCGACTCCAGTAAGTGATTCAAACAGCTGCAGACTGGAGAACATCTGGATTATATCCAGGTCCAAATCAGCAGAGTGAAGCTGAACAAGTTCAGGCTCAGGTTTCCTAGAAAAGCCTAGATTTCACACGTCTCCTTGTCAATAACATTCCACTCGATGAAGCTGTGACTAGAGAAGCAGCAGACAAAACTCTCTCCAATCACAGCTGCTGAAAATAACTCCTTCAGTTATGAGTTGTTGTTTTTTGGTGGCTTCCCTCACTAGTTTCCTTTGAGGACAGCTTAGATTTACCAACCTGTGTCCCACACTACGATTTAAATGAACGAGACGTATTCAGTGATTAGGAAATGAAGAAAACTGAAGTGATTTAAGTCGTTACGTTAAAGGCGGCGAGTTCTTATGTAATCCGTTATTTTAGATCATGTAGATTTTTGTTTTCACATTGAGCATCTTTTTGTATGAAGAAACTTTTTTTTTTGTTGTTTTATAATTTGATGTCATAAAAGGGTCAAGGAGCTGAGCACCTTTGATCTGTATTACAGTGAAATGCTGCCCTCTGGTGGGGAAAGCCAGTTGCGTCAGTAATAAGTTAATATTATGACTCACCTCGCTGTACGTTTGTGACGGCGGCGTTTTATTTTCCCTCCTCACACTTTGTGACGGCGGCGTTTTATTGTTCCTCCTCACACTTTGTGACGGCGGCGTTTTATTGTTCCTCCTCACACTTTGTGACGGCGGCGTTTTATTGTTCCTCCTCACACTTTGTGACGGCGGCGTTTTATTTTTCCTCCTCACACTTTGTGACGGCGGCGTTTTATTGTTCCTCCTCACACTTTGTGACGGCGGCGTTTTATTTTTCCTGCTCACACTTTGTGACGGCGGCGTTTTATTGTTCCTCCTCACACTTTGTGACGGCGGCGTTTTATTTTTCCTCCTCACACTTTGTGACGGCAGCGGTGTATTGTTCCTCCTCACACTTTGTGACGGCAGCGTTTTATTTTCCTCCTCACACTTTGTTAGAAATGATCTAAAACAACATGATGGGCGTTAACGCCGCTGGCCGCTAACGTTCTTCTGTGTCTCTTTAGACGACAGCGTCTCGGCGGAGAGGGAACCCGGCGAGGTGGTGGACAGTCTGGTTGGTAAACAGGTGGAATACGCCAAAGAAGACGGCGGCAAACGAACAGGTATGGTCATCCACCAGGTGGAGGCCAAGCCCTCGGTCTACTTCATCAAGTTTGACGACGACTTCCTCATTTACGTCTACGACCTGGTCAAGACCTCGTAAGGTTCATCCTGCCATTTCGAGAACACTCCAGCAAGACAAAACGTCATCGCGATGAAACATCTGAAGCATTTTGATGAAGCACTTCTTACCGAAACCATCAGAGACTCGAGAAAAAAAAAGACTGACACTTTAGAACGAGCATTTTTTTGTTTCCGAGATAAATAAGTTCAACCACAAACTTACAAACATAACGAGGTTTACGTTTAATTTTACACTTACGATCGTTACGCAACACGTCGCCCAGAAGGTCGAGTTTGGATCCAACGTGGAGACTCTGGAGGTCGAGATCTTCTTCCACCAAAATAAATGTCAAATCCTCCAAGACTCAAACATCTTCATCGTTGGTGGAAATCAGAGCGACGCTCATTTTCAGCGCAGAGACGGCGTCCGTCATCAGGACCTGCTCATCCTGCCCAGGGTCATCAGCTCACCGGCTCCTTCTGCGTTTGGACTGTGGAAACAGGATCTCTGCAGAGGATCAGGAGAACACGAACCTCTACGGCTCAGGTCCAAACCCACGGCGACGGCGCTACGTTCTGAGGAACGAGTCATCGAAACGTTTCAGCACCAACAGACAAGTCGAGCAGATTCAACCAACTGTTGGTGGTTTGAAGACTTTAGTCCTCGGCCAACAGATCGGGTGTCAGAACCAGAACCGACTCCCTGTGAAATCAGGAACTAAAGTCCGAGCAGGTGGAGGATTCCTGGTGGGTCAAACTAAGAACGGAGACCGCCACTGAAAATGGGCTCGGTCTGCATTCCCGGACAAAACCGTTTTCACCACCAGTTAATCCACTAACGCCAAAAATCACAACTCGCCCGAGTTCTGGCGTCCTCGCCGCCAGTCGTCGGGGCTGAAGGTTTGGTGACGGACTCGAGAAGCCAGTATGTTGCCAGCAAATACGCAACGCCATCGCTGCGAGCTGAAATTATTACATTAAATCAGTCGCCGGAAAGTCACGCCATGAAGCTAGCTAGCTTCATCAGCCACTCGAACTCGCTTAAGCTAATTAACCCGCTGGCGCCCTCTGGATTCCTTTAAGGCAGGGGTGCCCAATCCTGCTCCTGGAGAGCACCTGCCCTGCATGTTTTCTAAGTCTCCCTGCTCTGCTTATGGCTTATTATCTTGGTCAGGTGTGCTCACCCAATCAAGACCTTGGAAACA
>OMMV01189777.1:0-13880 GCA_900302635.1 Chatrabus melanurus
GGGTGGAGGGAAAAAAAAGAAAAAAAACCTTCAAAGTTCTCTGTCATCACATCAGTTTTAAACATTTAATCATTTTGTAACAAAAGCAAAACAGCCTTCGAAACAGTAGAAGTTCTTTATATTTATTGTCAGTTGCATAGAAGGCAGCAACAGTTCTGCCAATTTGATTCTTTTATTATTTTTGCAGTTTTATTTCACTAATTTCTCAGAGATTTGACAGTTTTAGACCTACACATTTGTGTGTGTGACTGATGGCTTTTTTAGATTTTAGTCCAATTTATTACAATAAAAGAAAGCAGGCACATTGTCTGCACTGAAGGTTGTCTTGTACGTAGATGAGGACAGGCAAGGAGTAAGGTTTTCCATACAGGCTACAGAAGGTTTCTGAAATGCCTTTGCTTTCATGTCTGAATGTCTCAGCCAGACCAGTGCCAGTACAGGTCTGATTGTAAGAGCGGAACATCTCCGTGGCTGTAAAGGTGTCTGGATTGCTTCCAAAGTCAGACCTGCAAAGGCAAAACATCAACAGGTTGGAACACCTAATGGACACAAACACCCTTTCTCACCCCCTTTCCTTCTTTTTGGGGTGGTGGTGGTGGTGTGTGTCTCCCTCCAGCTTCTTTCCTCTACTAGAGGCCTTGACGTTTGAGAGCCCTATACAGTATCTGAGCTGCACTCTTCTGAAAAGAGAAGCTTCTCCATGGGATGTACCACCAGCAGATGGAAGGGGTGGTTGCCAACAAGGAATCCTACCAATGGTTAGCAAAGGCTGGGCTGAAGGACAACACAGACGCTCTGATCCTGCCAGCACAAGAACAAGACCAATTGCACAGAAGTAGGGGACCACCTTAGTAAACACAACCTGAAGTGCAGGCTGTGCAAAGATGCCACTGACAGAGTCCAGCACATAGTGTCAAGGTGCAAAATGCAAGCTGGGACAACGTGCAACAAGAGGCACAACCAAGAGCTGATATGCAGTGTGCAGGGACATCTTAGCCAAATATGGATTGGAAGTACCAAAGTCAAAGTGGGGAACATGTCCAAAGGTGGTTGAGAACAGCAGAGCCAAGCTGGGGTGGGACTTCAAGTTCCAGACAGACAAGCAGGTGCCGGCAAACCAACCAGTTGCAGAAAAGGGCTGTTGTGGGAGATGTGCTAATTCCAAGTCATAGCAACATCGTAAAGAAAGAGAATGAGAAGATCAAGCAGTAGGGGCTGAAGGAAGGACTAGAGAAGATGGGAGGTAAACGCCATAGTGGTCCCAGTAATAGGAGCACTCTGGGCTGTGATCCCCAAACTGGGAGAACAGCTCCAGCAGATTCTTGTTTTGGAAAAAGTAAGTTGATTTAAAAAAACAAATTGTGTTAAGACCATTTTTGACTTACTAGGTTTTACCTTATCGTATGACATACCATTCAATAAGAAAACATTTATGTTTTCAAAGATATTGAAGCGGCAGGACCGAGCAAGTTCTGAGAACTGGTTCAATTATTCAGCCAACACCAGGAAACTTTGAGCTTTGGTCGACATTTTGAAGCCAAAGTTTGGTATTCTTGCATTTCCAGAAGCAAAGGAGGGACCCAGAGGTATTAGTGAAGCAAAAAAAAGCAAAACATCTTGAAACTGGTGCCGTGTTTTCTGCTATTTTCTCAACTTTACTGTTTTTGTACTTACTAGGTTTTTCCAAAACGCTCAAGAGCTGCAGAACAGCAGGATACAGGTACTGGCCTGCCGGCAGTCCTGACCTGTCACCAGTAGAGAATGTGTGGAGAATTTTGAAATGAAAAAATGCAAAACGATGACCCCGTAGTGCTGCACACCTTAAGATGTGTTTGCTGGAAGAATGGGAGAAAATAAGACCTGAAACACTTCATCGCTTGGTGTCCTCAATGCTAAAATGTTTTTTTTATGTGTTATGAGAAGGAATGGTAACATTACGATGAACGCCGCGGCAAGAGTATTGGCTAGGAGAAGAAGGTTCCACCACATTACTCCCACCTTGGTCTCCCTTCACTGGCTTCCTGTCCACATGAGGTCTGATTTTAAGGTACTTTTACTTACATATAAAATTCTTCATTTTCTAGTACCCTCTTACCTGGCTGATTTACTTGTTCACTGTGTACCGGCTCGTGCTGTGCGTTCTCGTGACCAAGGTCTGCTCTGTGCCCCGAGGGTTAAGAAGAAATCAGTGGGTCAGGGAGCCTTTTCTTTTCGTGCACCCCTTCTCTGGAACCATCTACCCATTGACATAAGACAGTCTGATTCTGTGGACTCATTTAAGTCCAGGCTAAAAGACTTTTTCTCTCTCCTGCAACCTGGCGTAGACTTAGCTGTATTAACTGTGTTTTTCCTTTAGTTACAGTGTTTGTCAGGACTGTTTGGAGCGTGCCCGGCTTTTCTTTTTTTTTCCTTTGGTATTGCTGCACGTTTATTGCTTTTTATTTAGCTACTCTGCATTTTCTTACTGGTTTATTGGCTGCTGATGTTATACATGTTATTTTTAGGTTTTAATGTTTTATCTTTTTATTATCTTTTATAATTGCACTATTTTTACTGTTTTTACATCAACTTAGCTCGTCTATTGGTCATCAGTTGAATTGTTTGATTCGTACTGTTATCTTATTTGTTGTAATTTTATTGTAATTTTGGTGGCCTGAGTGCACGGCCACCTAACTGAGCTCGGTCTGCAATTATTGGACCTTGCTCTTGTGAAGCGCCTTGGGGCGACTGGTGTCGTGATTTGGCCCTATATAAATAGAATTGAATTAAATGCTTTTGCGTCCCAACTTTGTTTGGAATGTTTTGCAGGTATGGATGTATTTTAATAAATGAAATGAAGTTGACCAGAAGAAAAAAAAAACATGAAATATCTTGGGTTCATACTGTCTGCAATGAAACAGAAGTCAAAGTAAATATTAGAATCATTGTTTTTTTTGTTTTTTTAATTTGCATTTTCCATCCCATCCCAACTTTTTCTGATTTGGTATATATGTATATGTATATGCGTTATATATCTTTTTTATACTGTTCGCTATAATATGGAACATAAATACATTTGGTATAACAGTACGTAACACTATTCTTTTTTTGAATGAGGACAATGTAGCTTTTGGAAAATAGTGTGACAATGGTGTTTTCTCTCTACTTCTCCATCCCTCTCTCTCTCTCTCTCTCTCTTACTCAATGATGATCATAATTCACTCATAATTATTTAATACATCCTGCTATCAACTGATAACCAAACAGAGAAAAATAATAACAGAATAAATAATGAGTAAGCTCTGTTTAGGAAACAAACAGCTAATTTCCTCGGGGGATTGCAGTGTGGTTATTTGACAATTTGTCGACATGGAAAGCAAAAATAAATAAATAAAATATATAATTAACCACTTTATAAAAGCAAGAAAAAAAAATCAGTTTGGGAGAGAGAATGTATTATATTGGACTTGAAAATTAAGTAAGACAAAGAGCACTTTAAGTCCCATTCCCACATGGCCTTTTCTGCATCACTAATGGTGAAAATACCTTACAGGGGGAAACAAAAAAAACCAAAACTATTTATTTGTTATCACAGGAAGGGTCTCTTTCTCGTCTTCCCCATCAGGTATTTGAGTTCTGCCTCATAAATTTAAAGTGAGAAATGGTACGCACTGGAAATTCAGCTCAAACCTTCAATCATCAATCAACCACAGACGCAACAATATTTTGCCTGCGGCATTTTTCTTGTAAATGAAAACTAAAAGCTGTAGTCTGCAAAGAGAAACAGTGGTGAGTAAAAGACCAGCCTTAACGCCACCATCATGTGCTTTAATGCCCCTTTTTGGGCGATAATTTGTTCACCAGCTTTCACGCCAAGCAGCTGTCGTTTGCAGCGATACGTGCTGTGAAAATGACTTCAGTATTATGCATCGTGATATGCACAGTTTTCCTCTTTGGGCTCCGACAGCGAGTGAAATAAAGTTCCAGCGTTACCGCATCAGCTTTAAAACTTGGAAAAAAAAAAAACAACAACTTTGTCCTTAAATGCAAAGAATAATGACTAAACTCCATCCAAGTTCTCACATGTTCCTGCCACTCATGCACCAGTTGGCATTAACGCCGTTATAAGCAGAGGTTTTCTTTAGGTGACTCTCCCGTCACGGTGAGGGAGCAGTCTGACCATCTATTCCCCCGACTCTACACAGTTGATACCGTGACAAACTTCCTCTTTACTGATGCTGAGGTCAGAGAGAAAGTCAGCCACACACAGCAAATAAATAAATAAATAAAACTGTCAGTTAGCTGTTGTGTGCGAAATGTGCTGCAGAAAGATATTAGGAAATCCCACCCAGGCTGTGAGGCTCTGCACCCGCAGCAGCCTCCTGACTGTATTGGAACCGTCGAGTTCTGATCCCCTTGGCGGCCTCCTGACGTCTTCGACCCTGCCTGACTCCAGTTCTCCTATCTGACCTATGACCCTGGCCACATTAACTTTTTCCTTCTTGCAGCCCACCACAAGTGTCGGATTTTTCATTGGCAGCCTCCGGATGTCTTTGACTCTGCTTGTTTCCACGCCCAGTTCTCATAACTAACCTCTGATCCTGCACAAATTATTTCTTTCCTGCAGCCACCACCCACCAACAAGTGTCAGATTTTTAGTTCATTCTCAGGCTTAGTTTGTATTCAATTTACTTCTTTGTTTTCATATGTTTTGCTTTTTTTTTTTTTTTTTTTTAATTTTCTTCTTTTTTTTTATTTTTTTTTTTTTTTTTTTTTTTTTTTTGCTGATTTGTATTTAATATGGTTCTGACCTGTCTCCATTTTATAATAAGCTTTTTAATTTTTTTTAACGATACAACATTCAACATTTTGGCCTCAATCCAAAGGTTACAACAATAATTTTAATATGAAATAGTTTCCGATGCTGAATTATCTCATTTTATGCTTTTTGGATTAGATTGGATTGTGTGTGCGTTGCAACATTTAATAAAAGGGAACTGTTTCATGCCATCTTTTTTTTTTAATATATTTTTTGTCTCATATGTGCAATTGGCAATTTGCAGCCACAAATCCAAACCTGCAGGTCGTCACAAACTTAGTTACCATGATCACTGTCTGTCAGGAATATAATCATCTCGCTACAGCTCTGCAAACAAATTCCAAAAGCCCATGGTTCATTTTTTAAATCATATTAAATATTAAGGATATCCACTCATTGCTCTGTTAGATATCACTGTAAATTACAATGTGCACTCACAGAGTGCAATACCCAGTAAAGAGTTTCAGGCCGATATCAAAATTGGAGAAAAAATAATTGGAAAAATTTTGGAAAAAAAATTGTCGGCGACTAGCTTACGCATGTTTTCAAGAAAAATTTAATTACGGGCAATTTCCAGTCTGGTTTTCGCAAACTGCATTCCACTGCAACTGCGTTACTTAAAGTGTCCAGTGATATTTTGATGGCAGCAGACACTGGAGAGATCACAATTCTGGTCTTATTGGACCTCACCTCTGTTTTTGATACTGTGGATCACAGTATTGTGATAAATAGGCTTAAGGATTCGAGTGGCATTACTGGTTGTGTTTTAAAGTGGTTCACATCATACCTGTCTGGGAGAGCTTTTAGTGTTTGTGTGAATCAGGTCATGTCTGAAAAAACAGTTCTGTCCTGCGGGGTACCTCAGGGTTCTGTTTTGGGTCCCATTCTCTTTCTGCTTTATGTACTCCCACTAGGACAGATTATTAGATGTTATAATAATATTTCTTGTCATCTCTATGCTGATGACATCCAGCTTTATTGTTCCTTCAGGGCTTCTCAGATTGTCTCGTTTAATTGATTGCCTGACAGAAATCAAGTAATGGTTAAATGACAATTTTCTTCAGTTAAATGCAGATAAAACTGAATCTTTGATCATTGCCCCTGACAACAAGATTCCTGAAATTAAGTGACATATTAGATTCTTAGGATCCTCTGTTCATTTGAGTCTCAGAAATTTGGGTGTTGTTTTTGAAAGTTCAATGTCCCTCGAGCATCATTCCAAACACTGGTTCGGAATTGCTTTTATCACTTAAGGAATATTTCAAAACTCAGCCTGCTGGTGTCAAAGGCTGAACTGGAGAGGATTATCCATGCTTTTGTTTCTTCCTGTCTGGATTATTGAAATGGTCTTTTTTTTAACTTGTTTTAACAAATCAGCTTTGGAACGGCTTCAGACTGTGCAGAATGCTGCTGCAAGACTCTTAACTGGCACCAATAGAAGATCTCACATCGCTCCAGTTTTGGCCTCTCTTCACTGGTTGCCAGTAAATTTTAGAATTCATTTCAAAATTTTAGTTTGAACTTTTAGGGCCCTGCATGGACAAGCTCCCCAGTGTATCTCTGACCTGCTGAAACCTTACTCTACTTCCCGGGCTCTTAGTTTCATCAGGTCAGAGGTTGCTGATGGTCCCAGACACTCGTTTTAAAACTCGTGGGGATCGATCTTTCCAAGCAGCAGCACCAAGTCTCTGGAATGCACTTCCTTTATCTTTACGCTGCACAGACTCCATTGACTCTTTAAAAAAAACAAACAAAAAAAAAAAACAGCTGAAGACACTTTTATACAGACAAGCTTTCAGTTAGACTTGTTGTTTTATGTTGTCTTGCATTTTTATCGTGTTTTATATGGTTTGATATGTTAAGATTTTATTTTCATTTTATTAAGATTTTTTATTTTTATTTTCATTTTGTTGTGAAGCACTTTGTGATTTTTTTACATCTGTGATAAGTGCTATACAAATAAAACTTACTTTGACTGTTTCACACAGATTCATGCAAGTTAAATGTTTGTGATTCAGTTATACCATAAAATATGGTTCTGTGTGACCTTGACATTAGACCAAGAGTGAAACAGTTATGATTTTGACTTTGATCTTTCAAGGTCATCCAAATTTAAAGGTCACGTGACAAATAGAAAGGTGCTATGACTTCATATTAGTGTTTCAGGCTAACCATATGTGTATCTTTAATCGAATTGTCAATATAGTGGCCATTCTAAATGATCTTGTCCTTTTAAGGTCACTCAAGGTCAAATGACGTGACCATGAGAAAAGTAATATACGACTTCATATCAGTGTCCAATAGTAACCACAGGCACATCTTTAACAAGTTCCTCAAAATAAATACACCCCATTGTACATAGGCCAAAATTTTGACCTTGACTTTTAGTCAATTTTTCTCAAAACCAAATCAATTTGTCTCCTTTGCTGACTCTCATTTATCCAACCAGGTTTGGTCTGAATGAAATCAAAACCAAGTTTTTTTATTCACACACTGATGGACGGATGAACACACAGGTCTGAAAACAATGCGTCCCCCCATGTGCTACGTCACACGGGTAGAAAAATGTTAGGACACACAGGCAACATTAACAAATTGACAAACAGCTCATTCGTTAGTTGTGCGTTCGCAAGGTCATTTTTTGTGATGAGACTTTATAATGTTATTATTATGACCATGGCTGCAAGATTAATGTGCGAACAATTGAGAATTTTACCGGAAAATTGCATAGATTTGACAAATTGTGAAGTTGTACAAATAACGCAGTTAATTCTTGCGACTTCCCGATCATAAATTCCCTCCAGGAATTCATTGAGTTAGTTGTGATTTGGAGAAGGCCAATTTGGGGTGTCCCATTGGGGTCTTGGGGTGTCAGGGTCCTTGTTACCTGCTGTTGGTACTTACATGGGCTTAGCACTGTGTACGTACTTGGCAGAAGGTTAAACGTTCTTGTTGAGTGTTGGTGTCCTTTAGACTTGTACCCAGTCCCTAATTCTCTTTGTGATTTTCAATGAGAGAATCTCAAAGCTCAGCCAAGGGCTGGAAAGTGTCTTTTAAGATCTCAGGAATGTATCAATGCTTTTTGCAAGTGATGCAGTAATGATGAATTCAATTGAAATTTCAGAATAAAAATCCCGAGTGCACATTGGGACATTTTTGAAGCTGAATGTGAAGTGTTTGTGATAAGATGTAACACCTTCAACACTGAGACTGTAGTACTCTGCTGGAAAACAGTGGATTGCTCCCTCGAGGTTGGCTGCATATTGTCTCAGCGAAGGAGTTCAAGTATTTTGGCAGTTTTTTTTGTTTTTTTTCCCCCCAGTGTGTGACAAATGGTACATGAGAATAACAGGTGGACTGGGCTGCTGCCTTAGTGACAGGGTTGTCAGATTGCTTGTTTTTGGCAATTTTTGCAGTGATTATTTCATAAATTGCTTTATAAATATTTCTTAGCTTTCAAAATGTACCTGGTTATTTGCACTTCTCTTGGAGAGTGAAGTAGCTTATTTTGGCTTTGTTTCCACAGATGTGGTTGCTTGTTTCTGGAAACGCTGCTTAATGAATCTGTGTCGGTTCTCAGTCATCCAGGCGAAGTTAAGCATCTTGCTGAAGTTTAGTCAGGTCAACTGTACCTCTTGTTTACCTGGGAAATGTTTTTGCCACTCATCCAAGTGGCTTCATCAACAACTTACAATGTTGTCCTTTCATCCCTTCCCAGAAGAATCATAACCGCTTCACCCAACCCCCAAAGGGACATTAGCCTAGCGACCCTATGAAGATGATAATGACTCAGACAACCTCCAGCGAAACCGGGGTTATTGTTTACTCCTACGACTGTTTACAGCTAACAATAGAGAACGCCACCCTGGAGGAGTATATCTGGGCTCCCTAACCAGCAATGCCTCAGACTGATGAAGCCACTTGGATGAGTGGCGAAACGTTTCCCAGCTAAACAAGAAGTCCAGCTGACCTGACTAAACTTCAGCAATATGCACTGCTTAATGAAGAGAGAGTAGAGCAGCAGAAGGCAACGCTCGCAATTCACCTGTTAAATTACGTCCCACTGCTCAACTATGGCCATGAAGTTTGTGTACAGACAAACAATAAGATAGATATGAGCAGGTAAAATGAGTTTCATTCGTTGAGTGGTGGGAGTCAATATTAGGTGTGTGGTAACAAGCTGTCATGTGGAAAAATCTTCAGAGTAGAAGAATTGCTCCTTCCTATTGAAATGAGTCCTTTGAGGTGGTTCAGGCACATTATTCACATAGGATGCTTCCTCAACACTTCCTTGAGGCTTTTGGTTAGGTCCAACTAGGATGAGAACCTGGGGTAGACCTAGAATGTACTGGATGAATGTCCCATCTGACCTGGGACTGCCTTGGGATCCACCTCGCCATGTTAGATGATGTGGCTGTGGAGAGGGGCATCTGGACTACCTTTCTTAACATATTTCTACCCAGGCCCAAAAAGTTGATGGACTAATGAGTTTATTTTTGGTTATGTGTGTAACTGGTCATGTCAAGTCTGGAGTCATGTGACACACTACAGAACTGTTCTTGGTTCCTGGATGAAAACCACCCAGTCCATCCTCACCTCTCAAAAGTAGCCATCTATCTGGCCTAGCCAGGTGAAATGTGGGTGTCCCCTTGGCCTTTTCCAGTTGCTGGGGTCGTCAACACTGAGGTGGCTGCATGCTGGATCATGTCCAGAGAAATGTGCCAAATGTGTATCATGATGTTCTTTCATGACAGAAGTGATACTCCTCAGTAAGCATTCGTTTGGCACACAGTTCTCAAGTGCTGCAATTAGGGCGTCCCATGATTCTTCAAAGATCACAGCGTCATCTGCAAAGTGAAGGTCACTAAACCATTCCTTGCCAGCAAAAATCAATACACACTGCGTACACAATTATCAGGCAAGTTGTATTGCTAAGGATTAATTTTATTGTTGAACAAATACAGTGCTCTCAGTCAACCCAAATGTTAATAAACCTCAAACCTAAATGTTTAACAAAGGAAAAGTGAATTTTGGCTTTATCAGGGGGATATATACATGTGTGCACAATTATTAGTCAACTATTAGTGTGCAGAATTAAACCAACCATCCATCTAGTCCAGTGGTGGCCAATCCTGGTCCTCAAGGGCTGCTATCCTGCACATTTTCCATCTCTCCCTGCTCTGCCACAAGCTGATTATCTCATTCAGGTGTGCTCAGCCAATCAAGAGCTAACAGACACCTGAATGAGCTAATCAGCTTGTGGCAGAGCAGGGAGAGATGGAAAATGTGCAGGATAGCGGCCCTTGAGGACCAAGATTGGCCACCACTGATCTAGTCCATCAAGAGTCACTCTCATATTATCTGTCCATAAAACCTTTGAAAAATCTGTCTTCAGATATTTCTTGGCCCAATCTTGATATTTCAACTTGTGAGTCTTGTTCAGTGGTGGTCGTGTTTCATCCTTCCTTACCTTGGCCATGTCTCTGAGCACTGAATACCTTGTACTTCTGGGCACTCCAGGTAGATTGCAGTTCTGCATTATGGTCGCGCTGGAGGATAATGGGTTCCTGGTTGTGTCACATTTAATTCTTCTCAAGTCTTTCGCAGTTAATTTGTGTCTTTTCTTCTATGCACGTTTCTTGCAACCGTGTTGACTATTTGGAACAAAACATTTGATTGTTCGGTGATCACGCCTCAACAGCTTGGTTATTTCTAGTGTTACATCCCTCTGAAAGGCATTTTTAAATTTTTGACTTTTCAATGTCTGTTAAATCTCTTTTTTGGCCCATTTTGCCTGACGTAAAGAAGCTGCCTAATAATTATGCAGACTTTCACTCCGGGTGTTAATCACTTTTGGCCACACTCTCTCTCATGACACAAATACATATCACCTGAGAAAGCTTAAATCCAATACGCATTCAGGTTTATATAGTTTATAGTTGGAAAATTATGCATAGAAATGATAAAGTCAGAAAACTCACTTGCCTAATAATTGTGCACGCATGCTGCAGAGAGGCACCGCCGATATTCATGCTTGGTTTAATTCTTGGGTGTGAAGATAGACTGCTTCAGTCACTGTGTACAACAGTTGGGGGGGTCCTTATTTCGGATGAGCCTAGTTTTTTCTTTTGGGCATGTCTTCACAGAAACAATTGCTCATTTCTCTTGTGAGACCTGGCAACACTGGACGGGAATTTTGATGGAAATATTTTGGTGGTCTTAGCCTTGTTATGCTCTGCTGGACTGTAGCTTTCTCACCAATTTGACATGCATGGCATTTTGATATCTGGCACGGATGCTCCATTCAGGGAGAGATTATTCACCGAATGTCAAGGAGGGATAATGGCTTCCCTTCTTCCTTAAGGGATCCAGAAAGCTCAGTGACAATGACTCATTCTCTCCCCATGTGGCTTTTCAGCAGAAAAACACTTGAATGTAATGACATTAGTCTTAGACTCCATCTAAATGTCTCCATCCAGGCAAGGCTGGAATTAAATATGAATTTAGAGGCTCGGATCGTGCAAACTCTAAATGTTTCAAAGTTTCCTTTAATGTTTAAATGTTTCCTTTCATCGCAGTAGATACACTGGAGCATACAATAGCTTTCAGCGGGACAACCATGCTGTGCAAAGTGGCACCAGGAAACTAAGCCAATGTTCTTGACTGACAACTAAAACAAGGGTTCTGGCAGGAGTTGTATAAACTGCAGCTGTGTAGGTTTGGAAAGACTAAAGAAAGACTCGAGGCTTTTATGTGCTTGACTTAAGAATTTCCCGTCCTAAAAGATTTTGACCCTGTCAATCCTGTCTTCTTTTCATTGACATTAAAGCACATTTTTTAAACCATTTTTGTACACTTTAAGCTGATTGTTTTTATCTGATGTCATAAAAAAGATGATGTGTGAAAACTGAAGGAAACGAGTCAAATTTTATAGGCGATACTGGTTGTTACACATCCCACCTGTGACACACTATGTTCTCTCGCTGGTCGACACCTTCCACACTGGACCCCCATAAAACTGCAGAAATAGAAACGTCGGCAAACTTCATCTCAGCATGCACCACCTTCCACTACTGCATAATACGTGAGTTTTATGAAATACAGATATAGTTGTTTTTTTTTTTCCATTATATACGCCTCACAAAATGTGGCTTGATGAAACAGTAATCCTCTTTACTGAACAGTCAATGCAATTATATTCTCTTATGGATGGAGCAAGTGGCTTTTCCCCTCTTTTTTATTGCATTGTTTTCCACTGTCAAGCAGTACATTTTATTTGGCTTCCTCGGCCGCTTCCTTTTCCTGTCACATTAAATGAAATCAAAGCCGCACGTCTTCTGCCGCAGTCATTACTTTGTAAACTTTTTAGAATTCCACAGTACATAAAAGTATTTTAGCAGTGTGTGTGTGTGTGTGTTTTGTAACGTCTTCATGGGAAAACTAGAACCACAATATTAAAAATGTGTCTTCCGAGTGTTTTCTCATCTATTTGTTTGTTTTGATTTGGCATTTCAACATGAATTGAGTGAGAACGAGTCAATAGATTTACATTTGTTTGAAGAGAAGCAGGAAAACCATCCTGATCATGGTCACTGAATTCACAGCCTGCAGACAATATTGGTGAAATTCATGCTGAAGCATGCCTGCAAAAAAATAAAAAATAAAAAAGTCAAAAGAAACTGAACTCTTTGACACTGAGGAGAGAAAGTGAATTTACTTATGAGGTACTTGTACATTTGAGTGTCTCTCTCTCTCTTTGATACTACTTTCACTTCACCACATTACGAGGTTTGCTGCTGTTATTTGCCCCAAACTGTATGTAGCTGGTATTTCACAGAAAAAAATACAGTCATGAAATATTGAATATTGTTGCATTTTAAACTACCACAAAACATTTCTGACATCATCATAAACAATTAAAGGGGCAGTCCTGCATAATCTTTCAGCTGCAAAACAGCACCCCAAATACTAGTTTTTCTAGCATCGTTTTTAATTCTGAATTGATACACATTTCTAGTTCAAGTCATCAACAATTCCATAGGGCTGAAAACTAAAATTTCTTGGCAATTAAATTAAATTTAAATTTTGTAAACTAGGACTATAAGTCTGTTCTTCAAATGTAAAAGGAGATATAAGCTCAAGAAACCATCACATCAATAATTGGATGTTAGCAGCTTCATTTTGAGACATATCCTACTTGACAATAGCCTCTGTGGCTACAGTAGACCTGTTTTGTGCTTGGTTAATCAGGGGCTACTTTATAGTAGCAAGCCAGACTGAACTACTGCATCCTCAGTAGATCTTAGTGCAAAAACCCATTAATGATTATTCAGCAACATCCTATAATGGGTACTGAGGCAGTGCTGCCAGGCATGGATGCAGGGCACTGCCTGCTGCAGACAACTTTTCAGACAACCTGAACTTTTTGCAGTTGGTAATAAACTTGTGACACACTTTCAAAGGGCACAAAATCAATGCAGGATCGGAGACTCTCAGTGCTAACTACACTGTACGTGACAGCTGGTAATAATGGGGGTGTAATCGGTATCGCTGGTCACTCATTGTCCAGCGTCGGTGGTCACTCACTGTCAGCATCATTGTCCAGTATGTCGGTGAGTGCTTGATGTCCAGGAAGGACTACCAATGGTGAAAGTGTGGGATCCGTCACCAGAGTATTCAGAAGTGCTGACACTGCATGAAAGCATTTTCAGACAGCTTGTCTGTGTTGACAGTTTACAATATTGCTGTCGCTGATGTAATCCAAGACAAGAGCTGTGGCTGTGAAGGACTGGGGCAAAAAAAACCAAAAAAAAACTGCTGACACAATAAACGTATGCACTAGCAATGCTTTACTGTGCACAGAATGGGTCGGTTTTAACTATGCACAGGGTTAATGGGGTTAATGATTGTTAGTGTGATTACAGACATTTTAAGTGCCCAGGCCCAAAACCAGTGGTGTTGTGAGTATGTCTGCCAAGATTGGTGACTGTAGGTTGAATGGTGTAGGAGGAGTTGGCAAGCAACGTCACAACAAGCTTAACACAGGTTATATGGTAAAATGTAACAATAACCACACCTGCTC
>OMMV01189789.1:0-10907 GCA_900302635.1 Chatrabus melanurus
TTTTTTTTTTTTATTGCTTAGCCAATATTATAATAACTTTCATATGAGCTAAACATCAAGTGTCTATCATATGTAGTTCCTGAGATATACAAAAAGAATGGTCCCTAGCAACCATTGTTTACCCTACCAACCAAATAAACATTGCCCGGAAGACCTTCCAAAGGCCTTTCATATGAGCCAAACATCAGCTCTCTATCATAAGTAGTTCCTGAGATATTAAAAAAATATTTCCCTAGCAACCATTGTTTACCTTAGCAACCATGTCAACATGGTGGCATGGTGGCTCAGTGGTTAGCACTCTTGCCTCACAGAAGGTCTGGGGTTTGATTCCCACCCATGCCCAGTTCCATTCTGTGTGGAGTTTGCATGTTCTTCCCGTGTCTGCGTGGGTTTTCTCCGGGCACTCCGGTTTCCTCCCACCATCAAAACATGCACGGCACGCGATGTTCTCATAGAACCCTGTACCATAAATGTAAAATAAAATAAATAAACATGGCATAAAAGCCCTTCCAAAGACCTTGGTGAGTAAAAAGACTAGTTAGAGAATAGTTAGAGACAAGTTAGCAAAAATAGGCGGTTGTTCATTCGCCCCCAGGGTTTTCAACATGTTTAAAATCCGCAGGCGAATGAAAGCGAGGCGAGCAACTAATTAGCGAATGGGGACACTGATTCCGACTGCTTAGAGAATAATTTCAGACTACATTGAGACCTGTGCCTGCTGCGTATGCACTTCTGACACACAGATCTGCTTCGTCACCAGGAAGCCACTAACTAACTTTAATTTGCCAAATACTGCAGCACTGAGTCCCTAGGGAACTCTGTTATCACAAGTGACACTCTTATTGGTTGATTTTATGTCAGGCACACAACACACCCGTGATTAATTTGGTGACTTTCTCCAGCCCATTTGCACCGTGTGCACTGGTTTTGTTGCATTTCATGCTGTGCAATGTGTGGGCACTCAGACTTGGCAATTTTTTGCACCACGCACATAAAGTCGTTGAGGTAGGCCTCAAAGATTTACATGACAGTGCATGCCGGTTTATTGTTTTCTAACATGCACAGGTGTAACAACGGTAAATTCTCTGCAGTGCTAAAAATGCCAATGTTATGGCGCATATAACAGTACCTTTAACATCTTTATCTTTTATTGTTCCTACTATTGCAATGTGAGTGACAGGATTATTTTGTGAAAAAAGCCACCGTGGCCACTGCCATATGATTTCAGGTGTCCTACAGTTCCGAGCTCCAGGGCTGCTACGGGCCATTCTCAGCCATAAGTCTACAAGAGAGCAGCTTTCATTCAGCACTAAATGCTACAAAGGCAAATATTTTAGTGTTCTCTTTGGCGATTGTCTACCTTTTCCCAAAAATGTCAACGGTCCAGTTGTTAACACCAATTACTGGCCTGGGGACAAACAGTACCTCCAATATAAAGACAAAGCAGAACCCAAAAAAGGCAACAAAGCTCCCCTCACTCCTATAAACACAGGATCAAAAAAGATATTAATTCTGAAGTGGTATGACATGAGTAAATGTTTAACACTTGGTGCTTCATTTCAATTTTATTTATTTATTTTCAAATTTTGCTCTAAGTGTAGAGAAGGAATGCAACTACTTTTGATTCATAAGTTGTTGAAGGAACTTATTAAGTTCTAATATTATAAAAAATTTTCACACTGTCAGGTTATACTCTTTCTTTCTACCCTGGCTTTAAGGTTGTCACAACAGCATAAATGCAAGATGTTATTTCATTACTATACTGCGTCATTTCTGATGGAAGTGGTGTTAAAAGAGAAAAAAAGAGGCAACATTATAACCAATATTCTCCACTATGAAACTGCTTTCTTATCCACAATGCTCCTTCTCTGGGTACTTTTAAGGATCATCTGAAATCCTACCTGTTCTCAAAGGCCTATGGTCTTCAACTGCACATCCCCTTTTGTGTAAAGTATCCTTGGGCATCTTGAAAGGCGCTATATAAATTTAAGTTATTATTATTATTATTATTATTATTAGTAGTAGTAGTATATATTCAGGATTGGTGAATAGACCAGGTACATGGCAAAGTCTAAGTGCAATATTTCTGTCTATGTGACTACATCTGTGCTAAAATTACTCCTGGAGACTGACAAGCTATCAATAGATGTCTTGATATCTGCAGTGGGTGAGCTTTCAAAATAGGTGCTCTTTGCCATAGTGACACAACTACACCATATTTATTTGTAATCCAAAATTACCTCTGGGTGTTATCATGTGTCGTTAATGAGAAGGACCTATATGACTTCAGAGCTTCAGTTCATCAGGGACGTGTTCTGGTTCCGACACTGTTCAATACTTGCATGCACTGGGTGTTGGGTAGGGTTGTGGAAACCAGCAGCTTCGGTGCCTTTGTCAGTGATGACAGATTTGCTGACCTTGACTTTGCGGATAATGTTGTGGTCTTTGCAGAATCAATGGCTATCCTGATTGCAGCACTTGCGAAGCCGAATGAGGAATCAGAGTGTATGCCTTTGTGATTATCCTGGATCAAGGCTAAGATCCAGGCTTTCAATTACTTCTTGGACTCAGTCATCAGAAGTGTATCTGTAAGATTCGAACTTGCAGAGACATTCACTTATTTCAGCAGGGACAATCATGTCTGTAGCTCTTCAGTCGTTGAGCTTGAGAGATGCCTGGGTAGAGCTTATGGAGTCATGAGGTCAAAGGATATAGGTGTTTGGCATTGCCAATATCTTTGCAGGAAAACGAAGGTCCAAGTCTTTAGGGTCCTGTTGCTTCCTGCCTTACTGTATGGTTGTGAGACTTGAACACTAACCAATGACTTAAAGCAACAACTGGATGTCTTTGGTACTAGGTCTCTTTGGAGGATCCTTGGGTGTCGCTGGAATGACTTTGTGTTAAACAAACAGTTATGACCCATTCACACTCTGATGATTGGCCCAGTGTTTGCTGATGGAGAGTGAAAAGTGGATTGACGTCAACCCGCACTGAGGTCCACCAGACTCCGCGGGGCTGGGTCGACGTCGGTTGGGTGGCGTTGGTGTTCATCGTGGTCCCGGAAAAATTTTCAACATGCTTAAAATCTTCGACATTCATGCTGGAATGCTGGTGGGAGTTGGGCTCCGCTGCCACTGTGTCACCTCCGCTAGTGCTCCGTTACTGCCCCGTTCGCCTCCGCTGGCCAACGTCAGAAGCCATTCGATCCTGGAGTCCGGAGAGGGTGGACGTCATGGAGCGGCTGTGATAGGAGTGTGAGCTTGAGGTCCTTGAGGTGGTGGGTGACGAGGTCAGAGAGTTGCGTCAAGTTTGTTTGGGCTGCATCGCGTGGCGTCTCAGGCATTGGGTCGACGATTGGCTCCACCGGGCTGTGCTGCTGCTACATGGAGTGCGCTGCTGGTGTGCCCACCCTCCGATGGCGAAAGTTGAACTGCGTCATGGTGGGTCAGTGGACTGTCGCTAGACGGGCTCCGCCGGTGCGAGGTCACCCGCCGCTGAGCTACATCGACCTGACAGGAAATTTGGACCCCTGGAACAAGCCTTCTCCGGCGTTTCACAGATTTTTGAGAATCTGCTACATTGGGCAGCGTCAGCCACGTCACGTCATAGTGTGAATGGGCCCTTACTTAGTGGGACTCAGATGAGGTGGATCACTTGCATTGTGAGTGAACATTAGCTGTGGTATTTTGACCATGTGGTGCATTTGTCTGGGCATGATCCAGCACACAGGTGGTTCAGTATTGAGGACCTCAGCAACTGGAAAAAGCCAAGGGGTTGTCCACGTTTCTCTTCTGTGTGGCAGATTGATGGCTACTTTCAAGAGGTGGGGATGAACCAGTTGTCTGCCTGGGTGGTTGCCATCCAGAACCCAATGTTGTTCTGCACTGTGGTGGATGCAGCGGTGCGCCACACCAGCGCATGCTCCCAGACCTGACCTGACAGAACTTTCAGCAACCATGCCAAGCCTATGGAAATGGAAATATTGGACATAACTCACTTATACATGTTCAATGTTCAGGTCAAGCATACCGCTGAAGTGACAGCTTGTCTGCACTGGGTGATCCATTTGTGTTTTACAAATATCAGCTCCATTAATTACTTTACTACTCTGCTCACACATATAAATCATCAAGTTCCTTCATAGTTATTTCTCCAAGATTTTCATCCATGAGTGCAAAGTGCCCTATTTAATGTGTTTACAATCACAACCAGATTCAAGTGCTCCAGTGGCAGCTGTTAAAACTCCTCTCCCTCCATATATAATTCACAATCGATTGTTCATTATCGAAATACTTGGGACTAGCTCTTCGCAGAATCTTCAGTGCTGCTTGGATTAGTTAATTTATCATACCTACGGTCTCTTGCCTCACTCCATCGTGAAAGTGGTCATCTTGTTGCATGAGGAGCAGCTAATAGAAGTATTTTTTTCCTTTATATTCACTTCCCAATTTCTCAGAATTGACAGTGCATCAAAACAAGCATGTCAACACACAGAGTGGCAGACCTTCAGCTCCTCCAGTTCTGTCCCCCGCTGTGGAAATAAGTTCACTCAGCTTGACAGAAAAGCAAGATACAGTCAGGCGTCCGGTTGTTTACCTGTGGTAAATCTCCTGCTCGTACAGCTGACTTGGATGAGGCAACTATCTGTGCAAACTGTCACCGGCAAGAAGGATGTGTGCAGATGGTGACAAGTGACAGTTTGAGTGATGCACTGATCTCCTCCCATCCAAAATAGTGAGTCTATCCTGTGTGACCTGCAGATAAGTGAGGCGGGAAGAGCATCATACATCCAGGCAGCAGTAACAAAATAAATGATTGGCACCCAGCCAGATTATCTTGTAAAGTAGCTGTTGAGTCATGTGTGGTAAGGGTCTTTCAAATGTGAGGTGTCGACAGGAACTTACACAGTGTGATCAGTGTAAGCTAGTCATACGTATAGCAGCACGGATTGCTGGAAAAAAGTAAAAAACAACAACGAATTAGCTGCTTACAGGTTTGCAACTTTATTTTAATTCAACTTTATTGCCATTGTGCAAGAACAGTACAACAAAATGCAATTTGCATCGAACCAGAAAGTGTCTTTTCCTGCGATTAGTAGAGCATGGATAGGCATAAAGGTCAGTAGGTCCGTGAGTTTGTGTCTACAAAATGAATGTCAATAACTGTAAAACCGACTGCATGCACCTTCAAAATTTTGGATTCTGAGAAATACAGGGGAGGACCAGTGAACCTCCTATTTTGGAACACATTGACTTCTTTTGACATCATTTGCAGGTACTCTTTTATATATCAGTTTAAATAGGAACGTTGGCTCAGTGGAACATGCCTCGGCTTGTTCAGGCAGGCATAAGTAAAGAAGGCCAGCCTGGCCAGCCTTGGTCAGCCTGGTGTAAATCAGTACAAACCACAGCACAAGTGTCATTGCTAAGTTTCAACTGATGCAGCTGTTGTTTTTGAGCCTATTTTCTTTAAGCATTGCATGAATTTGCCCTCATTTGTGTGCCTATCGGTGTTTTGGTCTGAAACTCAGGTGTGGCCAAGCGCAGTGTTGTAGCATTGCTATCATGAGGCAGAAGAAAGTGATTTTCCGACAGACCACCAAAAACCAGGTGCAAAGTCCAACTGAGAGATTTTCTGCAATTTATACTGCACAATATTCAGATATGCCTTACATACGTGGGTTCATGATGTGTATACACTCTGAATGTCCAGTACACACAATGAAACAAAACTGAAAACAACAATTAACGTATTACGTAATATGAACTATAAGTCGCTTTTTTTATACTAGTTTGGGAGGTCCTGCAACTTATATTCCGAACTGAAAAATACTGCATTATCATCTGTGGCCACATGATGGCACTGTTTACATGCGTGATAAGCTGCTCCTGTATACTGAATGAGGTACTGTGCTTCACATGCTGGAACAGAAAAAGAAGAAGAAGCTCTGAATGAGAAAAATGTTCTTTGTTTTAGAGAATGAGTAAATTTAAGAAATCATGCTCTCAAGCTGAAAGACCAAGCCCTGGAAAAAAAGAGGGAATATAACTTTTATATTACTCAGAACAGCACTTGTTTGGACTGTGTGATACAACAAGAACAGCAATGGCAGGTCAACCAAGCTAAGTCTATTATCTTTTACTGTTTTTTAATGTTATAAATAAATAATGCACAGAGTGTTCCTATGTTTAATTATATTTCCCTTTTACCTCACCTATGATTGACTGTTCATAGTTGACAGGAAGCAGTTTACTCATGTTTTCTGCCTCGTACAGTAACACTAATTAGCTCGTTAGGTTCTAACCCCTAATGCGGTATTTGTGTTATAAATAAATAATGCATTGACTAAATTCTTTTAGTTTGAAAAGCGGTAGTACCATGTTTCAAAAATAAATGCAACTTATAGACCGGTGTGACTTATTTATGTTTTTTCCTCTTTATGACACATTTTTGGACAGATGCGTCTAATACACCGGTGCGACTTATAGTCCAGAAAATATGGTAAGTAAAATAAAAGTAAACAAATGGAAAAATACGAAACTTCAGTTTACTGCATCACCTCTGGGAATCACCTCTGCTCTCTGCTGGCATGCTTTGACGCATTGCGTGCAGATCCGTTAACTCACCAGAAAACTTCTCAATTGTGCCAGGTCCCAGCACGCGCTAGGTCTTAAAGGGGATGACATGGCAATCTGATTTGTTTATTTCATGTCATGCACAAAACACACCCATGAATTCTTAAGTGTCTTAAACCAACCCCTTTGTGCCTTGCTCCCTACTTTGCACTCATATTATGTGCTGTGTAAAAAGCCAAGTGGAGTTGGACAAATCCATGTGTCCTATTCGCTTTAGACTGTGCACCATAGATCATCAAGATAGTGTCCCTAATTTGTCACTTGTCTGTATGGCATGCATAATAATATCTGTCACTCATTGATTCATTTATTTTTTGAACCCAATTATTCCAATTAAGGGTCATGGGGTTGGGTCTGGAGCCTATCCCAGCTAATATCTGTCATCTCGAGAGTTTTTTTTTTTTAAACACAAAATGAGAAGAAGCATCATCAGGCTTAGGGATCAATTGACTGGATGTAATGGCATTATGTAATTAGGATACCAAAAAAAGGTAACTGTAGTCCATACTGTTACAAAGAAAAAATAATACAACATTTAATTATTGATCCTATGCCCTATACAGGACCTGAGGCCCATTGGTGCTACTGCTTAACGCCATATTCCATAGTGTTAAGCATATGAGAGTCTATAACTCCCGCTGGACGTCAGTTCAAGCAGGTTACTTCCCCAGCCAAGGCCAGTACCCATTTACAGCTGGGTGGACTGAAACAATGCAGATTAAGTGTCTTGTTCAAGGACACAGACAGGTAGCATGAGTGGAATTTCTACATATTGGCAGGCCAGCTCCTTAACCACTGAGCTACCTGCTCTATAATAAGGCGCAGTCGCACTATGACGTTCACCCCAGCATTTGGTGAACGCAGGGAAAGGTCGAGAAAATTGGCCAGACGTCAACAAAAAGTACCGTACGTTACCAGAGTTTGGTAGCGAACCTCAAATGCAGGACGGCATTCCACAACATGGTGCTAGTGAAGACTAGCGGAGATTAACTTTCTCTCACGGTCTCCAATGGAGCCAGAGGTATGTCTGCAAATGCAGAGAAATTTTAAACATGTTGAAAATATTTGGACGTGGTCGATGTTCATCGACGGAGCATGACGGAGCCCAGCAGAGACAAACAGAGGAATGCGTTCCTCTATATTGGCCCAAACGTCTAGGTGTGACTGCGCCTATAGAAAAAATATATATATATAAAGTTTCTGGTTTCATTTTTGTTCCTAGCGATAATATCAGTTGTCTCTAAAGCCTTGACATAAACAACAGTAATTATAGAATTTGACCAAACAATAACACACTATGCTTTGCAGTGTTGTGTAGACATTTTGCCCGACACCAACATGCGCAATGATGCACTTTGCTCTTACGGTGCACACAGTCATGCACAATGTTTCTTTCTGAATATTATCATTCTTTTGTGAACAATAATGAATAATGAACTGCGGTTACGTTGTTGTTTGCTCATTGTGTAATCCTGCGGTTTGATACTTACAGTGAAATCTCATGCCGTTTTGCTTGTTAGAAAGCAAAATATATCTGACACAGTGTGTCAGCATGTGACAGCATGTTCTCATTCTGTCCCTCTGAGAAAGCACTGAACAAGAGGACAAATCTGTTTGTAACTCTGCCTTATAATGAGTGCCGCAAATGACAGGTTCTAATTTGTACTCCCTCTCTGTAGCGTGAACTGAAGAATGAAAGGCGTCTTTTGTCATCTTTAAGGATTGTAATCATTCCTATATTTAGAGGGTTTTCAATGATCTCCAGTAATTTGTTTCCAATTTGCTGTTTTCTTGTGTAATGAGCTGACGAAACACTGCATTTCCACACATCTTCAAGTAACGCTGGCACCCAGATAAAAAGCTGCTTGCAAAGTCAATTAATACAACATCAAGATCTATTAATGTAATTTACAGCACATACACACTGAATACCCGATTATTTTTGGCTAGAAATAAACAAGATAACCACAGCATTTCTCAATACATGAAAGTGCTGCTGTGATTTAATACTTTTTAATAATTAGCTGTACACATGCCCCTTTTTCAGGTAAGCAACGACCACCGAAGTATTACAATCCTTCACTCATTTTAACCCCAAATCAGAAAAAGTTGGGACGATATGGAAAATGGAGAAGGAAAAAACAAACAAACAAAAAAAAAAGAAATTCAATGATCCTTACATTTACTTTGACTTCTGTTTCATTGCAGATAGTATGAACCCAAGATATTTCATGTTCTGTGTGGTCAACTTCATTTCTTTCATTAATATACATCCATTACTGTATTTAAGGCCTGCAACACATTCCAAAAAAAGTTGGGACGGGGGCAATTTGTTCTAAATATAAGGATTAAATCATCACTTTTACAGCCACGGGATGGATACATGAACATTTTCAAGTCACTGAATATGTCTTGGACTTAATATTAATCAATAATTTAGAAATACAAACAGTATGGTACTGTATGGTAAATCTGTGTTAAGTCGACAGTTCTCAAAAATTGAGTGACCATGCTGGAAGGAGACTAGTGAGGGAAGCCACCAAGACACCCAAACAACTCTGAAGTAGTTATAGGCTTCTGTGGTTGTAGTTGGGAGAAACTGTGCATAGTACAATTTTTGTCTGTTGCATCAGAAGTTATACAGCTTTAGGATGAAGTAGTATAGAAGAATTTCTTTAAAAAGAACATGAGAAATTTCAATTGCAGTTTGCCAGAAGGCGCATGGGGAAGCTGAGCCTAGATTTGATCTGTTTTCCTGTTTTAAAATCTTTCTCTACTCCACTCCAACATGAAGTTGTGAATGGGGATGCAACAGGCAAATGTTGCACCATTCCCAGTGACCTCAGTGACTTCATATCAGCTCCTTTGCAACAATTTCAGTTGGAATTATACCTTGTCTGATCAACGGACATACACCCAACATTATGAAACTGAGGAGGAAGGTTGGCACTGCCATTCGAAGGAGGAGTGCTCTTCAAACCCAGTACAGTGCAAAGTCCTGAACAACGGATGATTTCTATCTAAATATCTACCCTTGGAGGATAAGCAAACCATACCCTTGTTTCAGTTATCTGTACCCTTTGTTTAGCAATCTGGACTGTGTTGAGCAATCTGGTCCTATGGTTTGGCAATCAGTACACTTGGGTAAGTTATCCATGGTTTAGTAACCTGTACCCATCATTTGAAAATAAGTAGCCTTGGATGAACAGTCCATAACCATGGGTTATCAGGTTTAGCATTAGATGAATCCTTGGTTAAATATCCTATATCCATTGTTTATTTATCTGTACCCATGGTTAAAATTTGTACCCAGAATGTAGTAGTGCTAACCCATAGATTTAGTGTAGTAATCATTATTTAGGTTTTGACAATCTTCTTGCTGATCAATTAAGAGCCTTTCAAAATATACATTTTCAAGAAATTTTTATATAAAACATGGTCCTTGAGCCAGAGGCTTGATCAGTCTCATTTTGAGGGATTAAGTGGTGGTGATTTTTCAGTTGCTATGCATCCCTAGTTGTGGAAAATGTGTGATAGCATTGCATCCATGGTAGTTTTCTAGCATTATAGCATTGTCATTATCAATATGGATGGAAGATGAATAGATTTTATTCTCACTTAAATAATTAGGTTTAGATTTTTGAAGAAACTTTTAGTAATTTTGCCTGTCTTTTTCATATTTTTGCAACGCAGGGGTAGGGGTAAAGTATCTGTCATAGAAACTACCATACTAACCCCAGCACCTTCATTTGGATATCATTGTAAAGAGAAAAGATTGGAAAACATTTCCCTATGCTTTATGTCTATTGAGCTCCAATGGTTGTCGCAGAAAGAAGGCAAGACTGCAGTGCACAGAACAGACAACCGAGACAATCTAGCAAAGGAATGGGTTCAAATACACAGGGAGACACGAGGTCAAACAAACACAAGGACAATCACCAAAGGAGGAACAGGTGTGGGAAGGTAAAAGGAAATGTAAAGCAAACTAGAAAGCACTCAGAGAGCGCAAACCTCCGCCAAGGCAGTTCAGTCCCCCATAATGTGGAGATGTTCTTTTCCAGCAAACAGACTTCTGAGAACCCAATGATAATGCCAGCATAAACCATTTTGGTAGAGATTAATATCCAACTCAATCAATAAATCTTAATTTTTTAAAATATCCCAGATTTACATGATAATGCGGATCACCACCAAAATCTAATCGATTGGTCCTTGGGCCATTTCCCACTTATCCTGAAAATTTCATCAAAATTGGTCCATAACTTTTTGAGT
>OMMV01189790.1:0-11624 GCA_900302635.1 Chatrabus melanurus
GTTCATGCCTGCTTTGCCATGACAGCTAATAAAGCTCAGGGTCAGACTGTGAAAAGTGTCGGAATCTATCAATAAAGGGACTTCTTTGGTCATGGCCAACTTTATGTTGCCATGAGCCGTGTTGGCAGTGCGGACAACATAAAAATCTAAAGAGAAAGAGGAAATTTTTATCAACAATGTTGTGTACCTGGAAGTTCTGTGATAGGAGAGTGGAGTGTGGTAGTGATGATACTGATGCAGAAATAGCTGCTTCAAAATGCAAGTACCTATTACTTTATATCCCGCCCGTAGGGCGGGTAGTTTTCTTGTTGTAAAAACCTGAAGAAGATCCCTGGTCTTTTATGAAATATGTACTTGAAGGTAAGCAATGCCACTTTTGGCTTATTCTAATTTATCATGGAAAATAAATGTCTGCTTTAATCAAAGAATTGTATTGATTGCATCGTATCACACACCATAATAAAAAGTATTGTAGCCCATGTATCTTATCTACAGTACGTATTGGAGTGTTTTATAAGGGAGAAATGCACACCCCTTTAATATACTTATTGTGGGGACTTGCAGTATCTCATATTTGTGGAAAAAAGCTGGTCCCCTGTTCAACCATTAAAACTTTATCTATCTATCTATCTATCTATCTATCTATCTATCTATATTTTAGACGTGGTCATTGTAAAGTTTTGGGTAAATCTGCAGTGACTCAATGTAGTCATTGCGATATCTTCCAAAGAGACAAAAACTCGTGTATGTTTTCATATTGTCCGAGTATCGAACATGGGCTCCTCTCCGTATGCTTTAATAACAAAACACCTTCGGATATTATTGACTGGGGACTCTCATTCCTCTCTTTCCTGATTTGAAGGGTCCGTTCATCATTCTGCGTCCTTCCTTCACCAGTTCTCCCCCACACTCACACCATCGGTAGCTTTACCTTCATATATCAGCTCTGCTTCCTTTTCGTCTTGACGCCTTCGCTTCATCAAAGGTAATACTTCAGTGTTTTGCAGCAAACCTTCACATTAAAGCAACTACCACGGATTATTTGAGCTGGGATCATTTAAGTTGTAAATACTGTATTAATGATGATCACGTTGTCTTACTTATTGTATAATTTTTTGTTTTTTTACAATACAAAGCCAACTAATTGTCACCTCTCTTTAGAGTCCTGGTACTTCCTGTCTTTCTGTATAGTTGTGACACTTGAATGCTAACCACTGACCTAAGGTGGCGCCTACAAGATGTCTTTGGTACTATGTCTCGTCGGAGGATCCTTGGGTTCCGCTGGAATGATTTTGTGT
The DNA here is from genome assembly GCA_900302635.1 of Chatrabus melanurus. Lineage (NCBI taxonomy): Eukaryota > Metazoa > Chordata > Actinopteri > Batrachoidiformes > Batrachoididae > Chatrabus > Chatrabus melanurus. The sequence continues at coordinate 1,299 of OMMV01189790.1, forward strand.
CAAATGAACGTTTACTTAGGGAGACTCAGATGAGGAACATCAGCTATGACATTGTGGCCATGTTTCTCTGAGCCTGATCCAGCACACAGGTGCCTCAGTGTTGAGGACCCAAGTCAAGTGCCGCACATCATTGCACCCACCACACCACGGAACTGCCCCAGGTCGTGGATGGCAACCACCCAAGCAGACAACCTGTCCATCCCCACCCCTTGAAAGTAACCACCCATCTGCCGCAGTCAGGTGAAATGTGGGTGTGTCCTTGAACTTCTCCAGCTGTGCCCTGGATCATGCACAGAGAAACACACCACATAGCCAAAATGTCATAGCTGCCATTCCCTGACTATGCAAATGATACTTTTCAGCTGATTCTCCAACTCTCCCGTAGGTGCGAATGTTATTTATTAGCAGATCACATTATCAGGCAATTAACCGGGCATTCCTTTCCTTTTGGGTATTCATGCACAGAGAAACGGACCACGTGCCTAAAATGTCGTAGTTGACGTTCCCTCGCAAGTGATACTCCTCATCTGAGTTTTTCCTCATCTAAGTAACCGCTCGTTTGACACAAAGTCATTCGAGAGGTACCTAAGGATCCTCTGAAGAGACCTAGTACCAAAGACATCCAGTTGTTGCCTTAGGTCACTGGTTAGTGTCCAACTCTCACAAACATAAAGTAACCTTACAATGTTGAGGACCCCAACAACTTATCAGTATTTTTTTTTTAAACCTTTATTTAACCAGATAAGTCCATTGAGAACAAATTCTCATTTACAATGGCGACCTGGGTAATGTCAGTTAAATGACTGAAAAAGTTTTCAGCTAGGTTCATTTTTTAAGATGTACTGGTTTGTATCAGCCTTGCCTCTTAGAAGGTAGCTTCCATCAATTTGTTCACCGCTAATTTTGCGCATGGTAAGAAATGTCATAATATCACCAGAAATATATGTTGTGAGTAACCATAAAATGCAAGAATGTATTAATAACTGCACTATGCAATTATAAGTTACGGGAAAACACAGTTTGAGTTAAACTTGAACTCTAGTCCAGGTGCCCCATTGATACAAAATTGTTTTCCACCAGTTCATGGAAAAAGGGATTTCTATCCCACAACACCATTGCCAAAGGTGAGTACAGCACCAGAAGCTTGATAGTTAATGTTCCCATATGACTATAAGGCTGTAAAACAGTGGTCATTTAAGATATCTGCAGGTTAGTAGTTTCTATAATTAGTTTTTGATGAGTTGTTTTTTTAATGTAAAACTACAATTCAGATGTAAAAGGCATCGTTAATTGAAACTACGACCAGTCAGAGCAGCAAAAAAGACAGAATTACAATTTTGACTCATAAATGATAATATAAATGATCTGTCTGTAATTTATATTTGTGATATTCAACTTTGAATTGTACATATATGTAATTAGCTTCTCCTTTCACTTGAGTGGGCATTATTTCAAGTCTAAATGTAATTAGTGATATCTTAAAGCTACAGTGTGTAGGATTTAGAGTGTTTATTTGGAGAAATGGACTATAGCATTCATAGTCATCTGTTCATTAAATTGCCTGCAACAACAAATTTATCTGTTTTCATAAGCTGAATGAACATCTACGTATATCTAGATGTCTCTTCATGACCAGAAGAGACATCTTCTTGCACCGCCATGTTGATACCGTAGCCCAAAAGGGACATACCTTTGTACTTACTCCACCTATCTCATTTTGTAGTGCAGCTGGAACACTGAAGAAAAAAAGAAGAGCAATCAGTGGTTGCTCCCCTTTACACTGTGTACTGGTTGCTAGTGCAGGCTAAAAAGTTTGACAACCCTCATTTTTATGAAATGGAGGATCATACATGTTGCTTATCACAAGAGAAGACAGGGGAGCATGAATCCCCGTCACCAAAGAACCAAAAACGTGAACGGAAACAAAAACGTGACTGGTGACGGCATAATACAATCTGCAACCTCACCACTAGATGAGACTAAATCCTACACACTGTAGCTTTAAATTAGAATTTTGATTCAATGAATTTCAGATGAATGAGCGAACAGAATGAAATCCAAGACATATTCAGTGACTTGGAAATTTTTCATGTGTCCATCTCCTGACTTGTCTCAAGCAAAATTGTTAATGTGATATTTGTGTTAAACCCCTTGAATGGAAGCTGAAAGTCTACACTATAAGCACAGATTGATTATTTTATTATGATGGTGTATAGAGTCAAAATTACAAAAGTTGTCACTCTCCATTTACTTATGGACCTATTTATACCCACTTTCTTAAAACCTACAGTCCCAGTGGTCTTCACACCAAGTCAGCACACATTCAAGTATGAAGAAAATGTCAGAAAAATGACACCAACTTTAATTTTCCCCCCCAAATGAAGCAGCAGGTGTGTGCAGAGGAAATGAGAAACATGCATGAGGGTGCGTACGGTTGACGTGGCGCTCACAGGGATGCTTGGTGTGACTTTAAGGATAAATGGACGTCAAGCTGTGCCGACACAGCATGAGCACACTTAATCTCCTCAAGTGGAGAGTGTCAGTCAACACTGCTGGTGCAGATAAGGTGTGCTGGAATGTGGAAGCGTGTGCCAGCCCTCCGTGCACAGATATTTTGTTGTGTGTGTGCATTAAATCCTCCTGGAGATGGAGCACGTCTCAGCTGTCAAGCATCACGAGCTCCATCGTTTCTCCGTCATATAGCAAAGCTCAAAACACAACCACGTGCACACAGACTGTCAAGCTGGAATTCATTGTTAGACCTCACATGAAATTCCCACTTTCTCCAGGAACGGTTTGATCCTCACGCCTACGCACCAAGCAAACAGTTTTGGGGATTTTTCTTTTCTTTCTCTATTTGTTGTTGTTTGCCAAGTATTAGCAGAGCATATGTGTCTCAGCAGCTACTCACTGAATTTTTAGCGAGTTTTGACTGAGTGACAGAAGTAGGTCTGTCTTTGAAGAGCGCTTCGCTCTCTTCCTTGTGAGATTTGCTAAAAATCTTTTTCTTTGCAGTTATGGAAAATCTTTTTTTTTTTTAAACTCATATTCTTCTTTTACCTCCAAAAAAGGAGGAAAAATATTTTTTCCACATTTGTTTATTAATGTGATGACACAAAAGCTAATGATATGGTTCTCTGAAAAGTTAAAGGGGCATTATTACTATTATTATTATTATGATATGGCGGTATGCGATCATAGACTGTATATATAATGGACAAACTCGCTGTGACGTCACCCATAATTTTTCTGAAGAGCAGTTTTAAAGCTCAAATAGGTCGGCTCCAAATGATGCCATTTTGGCAGTGTCCAACTCTGCCAACTCATAAATGGGTAAAGAGGTGGAGTATGGGCAAAACCGGCGTGACCTAGGCGGGACAAATAAAGCCCAAACACATCCTCCATCTCAGAGTTCCCAAACTAAGGCTATGTTTGATCCAGGTATTTGATTAATCCATATTTTTGTGGACTGGGCGGTGGTTTTCATAATGGATGGCTTGAGGGGAGTATTACAGCATATTGGTTTAGTAATAGTTGCACCATCAGTGGACCTCATGTCACCAAGCTGCCATCCATCCATCTAATCCATGGGCCAAGCAGGTTTTCGCCAGTAACACTTAAGGTGCCCAAACAACACTTACAATCCAGCCTCAGTATACTACGGCCTACACAAAAATGTATGATAGCCATCCCAGCATGGTAGCTAGGGCGAGGTAGGGGGTCAACGAACGATTACACAGGGGTCAAAATTTAAAAATCCTCCAATCATATTGAAAAACATACCACATTATCTGTCTGATCATAAAGATTCCAAAAAAGTATAGTTTGGACTATTTATGACTGAATGTTATGGAGTTATGGGATAAAAACAGCAAAAATGGTGACAAAGGTCAATTTCAGTTTGTACAGGGGTCAAAAGTTAAAGTTGCTTCAGTTTTGGTAAAAAGTGATGCAAATTACTGGTTGAGCTAATAGGGTTTTAAAAATAAATAGTTTGCACCATCTGTTATGCTTAGTTATCACGCTACGTGGTAACATATGTCATAGTTTGACCTTTACTTTGGAGTCCAAGCATTCACCACAGTCAAAACTATTCCATTTATTAATCCTATTAGCTCATTGGGCAAGAGCCGGGGTACACGCTGGACAGGCCCCCAGTCTATCGCAGAGCTGACACATATAGACAGATTAACTCATTTACACTCCCACCTACAATCAGTTTAAGAGTTACCAATTCACCTAACCTGCCTGTGTTTGGAAGTGGGAGGAGCACCCGGAGGGAACCCACACAAACACGGGGAGAACTTACAAACTCTACACAGAAAGGATAGGTCAGAAGCAAACCTGGGACCTTCTCGCTGTGAGGCAACAGTGCTAACCACTAAGCCACCGTGCCACCCCTCACCAAGCTACGATACCTGTTAATTAGTGCTAACAGTGCTACAAATTAAATAATACTAAAATTTCACTCAACAGAAATACTGGAGCAGACTTCTTAGATGGTCTGATAGTACAATTAACCACACAGCAATTATCTCAGATATTTGTAACAAAATGCTCAGAAATGACAAAGATGGTCAGTCTACAGCAGCTAGTAGCCACTGCTAGCGGAGCCCTGGACCAGCCGTCACTCAAAGTGACCACGCCCCTAATTATTCATAACTTTGTGGCTTAAAATGCTTAAACTCATGAGTTATATAACAATTCATCCCTGTACAGTTATCATGAATGGGGAAACTAGCTATAGAGACCAAAGCCGTTTTTTTGTACCAGGCAGATGTATGTCCTCTCTGAGTACCCGTCTAGATCTCACTGTTTCCCCTCAAGTCTGTTTTTTCCCTCTTTACTTCTTCCAGCGTTTCCAGCCCTCCTGCCTGACTCCGAGAGTCATCAAATGAAGATTAAAGATGCTTCTGTTTCCTCTGACAAGCACAGAAACACACAGTGACGCCCACGTGTATACACACACACACACACACGCGAACGCACGCGCGCTGCCCCCTCGGGAAACCTTACACAATTAGGACTAGAATGGGATTCATTCTCTGTCTTCAACAACTCATTAACTGCATATTGCAAATCGCACGTTTCAGCAGAAAGCATTGATGAGGAACATCGAGAACGGCGGCTTTGGGAGAGAGGCCAGAATCATTTTAATGTGTTCAGAATTTATTAGCATATCACATATAGTATATGTATATTACACACAGAGGGAACGCTGAGGAAAGCTGCACACGCTTGTATAGTTAAACATACATTCAGACCTTCAGGTCAAATCTTTGCATATAACGTTCAGCCCTTTTCTTTTTTTTTTGGGCGCCTGCATGAAAGCTCAGAAAGGAAGAGTTTGTCACATTAGGATAATTGGGAGACGCTGTTAATTTCCACAGCTTATAATAAATAGACTTAGCTTTCATTCAGTTGTTACAAACTGTGACACAAATTTATCAGGCAAATTGCACCCATGCGACAGATAAGGACGGTAAATTATCCACAACATTATCCCAAAATACTGTGTCCAGTGCTGCATGCTGAATAGACTGTTCTTTTGTCGATTTCAATATTTTCTAAAGAAAGCACAGTTTGCATTGTCATTCAGTTGTCCTTTACTTTTTACACAGCACTCTGCCTTGAGAGCAAAACTGGAGGCAGAAGTTAGAATACTGTCATCTTTCTGTGTTGTGTGTAACTAATAGCTGTGGACATGAAGACAGTAACAGCTACAGCAATCTGACATTTGACCCCAATGACTTTATCTTCACCCAAATCCGAGAGTCTTCGGCTGACCTTGCCAGGGAAATTCTGGAATCCACCTAAGTGTGTGCCACATTTGGTCCAAATCGGGTTGAAAATCAAAATCCTTAACCTTTGCCAAAATTAAATTTAACCTTCATTGACATACCAAGTTTGATCGGAATCAGCAAAAAGACCTGGGAGGAGTCGACCAAAAAATAAACAGGCAGACATGACCTTGGCAACAATAATTGACCTTTGGCAAATTTGACCTAACTGGGCAATTACAGAACTCACCTCCATATGTGTGCCAGAGTGAAATGATCTTAGACCCCAATGACCTTGACCAAATTATTGACCTTTGGGAAATGTGACCTCACCTTGGCAACTCCAGAACCCACCGACATATTTATCAAGTGCACCAAGTTTGGTCCACATCAGAGTGAAAAATAATAATTTTGACCTTTGCCAAAACAAACACCTCAAGGGCAATTCTGGGGTCAACCGACATGCACAAAGCATGTCTGGTGGAAATTGGCCCAAGCACCTCAGAGGAGTAGTGGAACAAACACACACACTCTTTCGGCGATTTAGAGGATCTGATCAGTGTGATTGGAAGGAGAAGCAGGAGGTGCATTAGCAGCTGATACACGATCAGCTGATTAAAATTTCATTTTTGTTTCTCCTCCTCATAGAGCAGGTCCTCTCACTCACAGTATGTGTGTGTGTGTGTGTGTGTTTAGCTGTTGTGACACAAAACAGATGTCGTGACACTTTCTTTGCCTCTGTAGCTCTTCGTCTGTCTTTGGTCTCTTCTTTGCGTGTTGCACCGTGTTTAGTTGAAACAGATAAAAGCGTGCAACAACACCCTGCTGGTGTTTTACTAATCACAGGGGACCAGAAAACCACAGAAAGAATCACATTTTACATACGGCACCCACTCTAAAACCGGGAACGATCTTCAGGGAAACCTTAGGATCAAACAAACACAAGTCTGCCTCAAGGCCAAAAGCAGAACTGTCAAATTCATTAGGGTAAAATGATCAGTTTGTCACACAGGACTTATTCTAGTGTGTTATGTGCTGCATTATATGTCGAACATGTTCCAGAAGTGAGACACAACAAGTAATAAGTTATCACATTTGCGTAAACCAACGCCATTATGTTTCTAGCTGCATCTTTCTCTTGGTTTGTCCATCTAATTATTCCTTCTAGTTTCCACTGCATATCCTCGTCTGAGTCGCAGTGGCAGCAGGTTAAGTAAGGTTTTCCACAAATCCCACGCCAAAGCCACATCCGCCATCTCCTCATGGGGGATCCCAAAGTGTTCCCAGGTTAAATTATTTATTCATCTTGTGTGTATAATTGACTCCAAACCCTGGAACAAATGATGTCATGTGCACACAATAGCATTTTGAGTGCTATACATTTTTTTTCTCTGTATGGCCATTCCGGGGATCCTTGAGTGTGTCCTGTACACCTACATGGAATTCAGGTCCTTTGAAGGTGCGAAGCTGTCTTAAATTTTTTTCCCTCTTTCTTTTGGCTGCTTCCATTTGGGGTTTCAACAACGCAAACATCCATATCCACCTTACACAAATTCTGTATGGAAGTCTGGTGGACTGTGGTGATGGGTGAGCGTCATTTCATCTGGATCACGTGCAAATGTGTATTTCGTTTGCCTGCCTGTAACTCTGTGTGCACCCCTGCGAATATGTGCATGCCTCTTTGCCTGTAATAACATGTATGTAGCGCCATGCAATATGCATCATGATGTTATATGGGAAAGACAGGACTAGTCATTTCACTAGATTTTTTAAACATGTTTTAGAATTTTTTTCAGTGCAGTGTTAAATCAGATTTGGCCCGCAAGAAACACTGTAATATGTTGGGGGCAGAGCCACGTAAAGAGGGGGGAGCAAAGATTTTTATGAAAAAATTTTTTTCCTGCCTTTTTGTGCACATTCACTTTTCAGTGTCTGACCTGGAATAGATGGAACATTGCTGGAGAAATTTGCTTGGTAATTTTAAGACTTTTTAAACAGTGCATGTTAGGCCATTTTGGGGTATAGCAGATGTCCAGGATGTGGGTCTCAGCCCAAGGAGGGCACAGTCATGCTTTAAACATTTTGTCCCCATGTTGATGGCAGAGCAGGCGGTTCTGTGGCACAGGAGTTGAGCTACCAACTTATCGACTCCAGCTGTATCTGTTTAGGCTGGGAGCCAATGAGGCTTACCATGCACCCCCACCTAGGACAAATTTTCATGGGTATCAAATTGTTCATTGGAACTGGAAGGAAAGAAAAGATGTTCCCAAGAAAAAAAAAACTCATTTGCACTGTGTCAAAAGTGACCATTTCCATGGCGGACCTTCAAATTTCGAGCTTTGCCAACTAGAACAATGAATTGAGTCTATCCCAGACAATTTTTGGGATATCTTAATGAAATTGGTATCAAAATGGAGCTAATAAATGTGCAGTTATTATTCAAAAGATTTATGTGAATTATTTCATTTGAATACCCATATAAATTCATTAAAATCCCAATTTTCAGTCAGTATTTTGATAATCATCACATCTCAGGCATCTTGAGAAATACAGAACAGGTAATTTGAATGCAAAGTGACCCTAAATGCATTCCCCATTTCAAATCCATCAATTTCATACCAAATGTGTTATGCATAATATGCAAAACAGGTCTATTAGAGAGAAACTTAAGTCATGGCAATTGCAAAAATACATAAATTTTACAGAAATTCTGGGATAGACTCAGGCCTAGTCCACACGGCTCCATTTTCATTGGGAGCGCTGGATTGAAACAAATATGGCACGTGTCCGGATCTGAAAATATCTGCATCCACATGAAGTCGTATTCATTTCTTCTTCTGCCTTTGGAACGCACTGTCATGCAGTGCAAACGGAAAGGGTGTCACGTTTTGCCATCATGTGGCGGGAGGCTGATAGTGGCACACACAGGACCTGGGTCTGCTCGACAGAAGCACCATGCTTTCTGTGGTCCACAGATATGCTACGTGTAGATTATATAGCGCGATGTTTATCGCTAAACATGCTATTAAAATCAACAACCATGTCAAAAACATTCTGTCATTGCTGACCTGTGGAAATGTGTGCTCTTCTTCTGCGCCTCACAGATGCGTTCACATGTGACAAGACATAACACTGCGACCTCCTGCTGGGGATTAGTGTTACTGCACCGTTTATAAATATACAGAATCACTGTCCGTACTCAGAAATGACTCCGGCGTTTTCGTTTTGATCCACTCTGGAGAGTGTTTTCAAAACACACCATTTTGGGGTGGTAAAAACGGTGCATTCATGTGGATGCTAGGCCAAAATGGATAGATACTTAGCCATTTTCCTGTTAAAACATAGCTGTGTGGACAAGTTTGCAAATCTCAAAATTTGAAGGCCTGCCAAGGAAATGTTCACTTTTGATAGTGCAATTGAGGTTTTTTCTTGGGAACATTGTTTTTTTCCTTTCAGATGGTCCCAATGAACAATTTGGTAACCATGAAAATTTGTTCTTGGAGGGTTGGGAAGGGGTGCATGGTCAGCCTCACTGGCTCCTGGCCTATTTGTATCCTTGGACAAGACACTTCACCTGTGCTGTCCCAGTCCACCCAGCTGGAAATGGGTACTAGCCTTGCCTGGGGAAGTAACTGAGATGGACTAGCACCCCGTCCAGGGGGAGTTGCTCCAGAAACCGGAAAGAAATACTGGTCTGATGGATTAAGGATTGGCCTGGAAAGGATTACTCTCTCTCTCTCTACCCTATGTTGAAGCACAAGATACCCTTCAATTTGTTTTGAATTTCATGGGGAATTCTGCTTCCTATGTCGACACAACAAAAAATCTCAACTTCAGAATATTTAGACAAAGCCCAATTCCTCACATCATCCCTCAGTGCTGAAGGGTAGTTTCTGATGACTGCTAAGCCTAATAAGCACTCTTCTTGCAAACACATCAGTAGCAAGTGTCCTTGAGTTACAAACAAGATAATCTGCCAAACTGGTGAAAATGAACTGAAATATATGGTTCAGTTTTCGTAATAAGTCAAAAAACAGTGCAAATTATTGTTGGGCTTGGCAAGCGCAGCGTAATACATTCACAAGTGTATTTAACATACCAGTGATTGTGCCAAAAATGATTTTTCAAAGGCAGCTTTTATGAGGTAGATCAGTATCAAAGCAGTGACGATGTCGTCTGACACAAGCACTCCAACAGATATCAAATGTAGCTCAGACACTTAAGGTAAGGCGTTGCCGCTGCTGGTCCTGAAGGATTAAATGGAAACAGAAACTTCACCCACACACTCAACTACACACAGACAGAGGCGCCAACGCGGAATAGAAGAAAAGTGATAAATTATGTTGTTTTGGTCTGTGGATCTTTGTAAATTGAATTGAGAAAAGTGAGGACAGCAGGAGAAGTGAGAAGACACAGACAGAAAGAGATGAAGAGGAGAAGAACAGGGAAACTGGGTCAGGCAGGAGAGTGAGGAGGTGGAGCAGTGGGGAGGACTGGACTGTAGAAACATTATTGACACTCCCCTCCCCCCTTCCTCCCCCCTCCA
>OMMV01189797.1:0-13112 GCA_900302635.1 Chatrabus melanurus
AAAAACATCAAACCCAAAACAATAGTGTGAATAAGTATGAGTCCCCATTAGTATAAGACAAATAAATCATCACTTTACAGTTAGTTTTCTTTGGACAAGTTAGGGGATGGATACATGAACATCTCCACGTCACTGAATATGTCTTGGACTTCATTCACATCAATCATTAAGAAATACAAACAGTATGGTACTGTTATAGTAAATCTGTCTGGAGTAGGCAGTTCTCAAAAACTGAGTGGAGACTATAAGAAGGAGACTAGTGAGGGAAGCCAACAAGACACCCATGACAACTCTGATGAAGTTATAGGCTTCTGTGGCTGTGATTGGAGAAATTGACACAGATTTACCATACAGTACCACACTGTTTGTATTTCTTAATGATTGATGTGAATGAAGTCCAAGACATATTCAGTGAAATGTTCAGTGCGTTATACTGATGGGGCACATACTTATTCACACTATTATTTTGGGCTTGATATTTTTATTTCATTTATGTCACATTGTAGATATTTGTTTTCAATGTGAGTTTAAACAGCATCATTTTAGAAATTTTATTATGAAGAAGCCTGAATATTTTTTTTAGTTTGATGTCATAAAGAAAATTAAAATGTGTAAAAGCAAAAGGGTGCACAAACATTTTCACATGACTGTATATAATATTCCATAGACCTGTGTGCTACCCGCTGAACACTGCCATCTGCTGAGCTTCTTGCCGGGAATAATCCTATCATCACAAGCAAATGATGGAAATTAGGAGCAGGTGTGGATGAATTTACATATAGCTTGAAATGAGCTAATTTGTCAGATGCTTTCATTTCCGAAGCCTAGGTCTGGTGGCCACCAAGGCCGTCGCTGCTTGTCCAAGTAATGTTAATGGAATCACTTTTTCCAAGTAGCTAGGCTGCACCTACTTGCAAACAGGTGCAATTCACATGCAATACAGTATGCTCTATTTGTGGTAGAGATGTTAATGTAATAGTACTTTTGTAACTCTTTACATGGATAAAAAAAAAAGAAGACTTTTCAGCACCAATTCTCTGCTGTTCACAACATCACATGAGCTTTACACTCCACTGACATACTTCACCAATTTCTTTGACAAGACCAATTTGTTCTCCTGTCAGCTCATTGGATGCGGCATCCAAAGGAACAGCACTGAAATAAAAGCATGCATTGGGATAAAGCCAATAATGGGAGGAGTGAAAATGCCCGCAGCGAGCTGCCAACACATGAGCTGAAGCTACAAACATCATGCCACTCAAATGTTTCAAATGTTTATCCAGGATGTGGCACTTCAGAGATACCTTGTCCTCTGAATTCCATCAGGACAACCTGATCGAAATGAAGCCTCTACTTGACCAGAAGAGGGGGGAAAATGCATGAAAATAGAATGTGAGAACAAGCTCTCAACTTATCTTTCTTATGTGAGATGTCTGTGGAGATTCTCGACCATCCAGGTGACGGTATCCAAGTATGTTGAGTCAGGTCAACTGGACTTGTCTAGTTCCTTGAAGACGTTTTGCTCTTCATCCTGTAAAGCTTCATCAGTTCTAATTGGAGTAGTGAGAGACTCAAATATTTATCCTCTGTGGGGTCACTGATGTCACGGTGATGTAATGAAAGTTGTTCGGAGTTGCTGGTCACCGGAGGTCACTTGAGTTCAGGTGTGAGTTGCTATTGTTCTTAGGCCTAATTGACACGGCTGCGTTTTCAAAGGAAAATGGCTAATTATCTATCCGTTTTGGCTTTTCGTCCACACTAATCCGCCGTTTTCCCCACCCCAAAACAGCACTGTTTGAAAACAGCGGAGTCGTTTCTGTGTGTGGACACTCAAAACCATGCTATTTGGGAAACAGTGCAGTAACGCTAACTGCCAGCGGGGGGAAGCAGCAGTGTGTCCTGTCACTGTGAACATGTCTGTGAAGCGTTGAAGAAGAGCTCACACATTTTCACAGAGGTCAGCAATGGCGGCGTGTTTTTACATGGTTGTGAATTTTAATAGCATGTTTGGAGATAAACATCGCGCTGTGTCACCTGCATGTGACATATCTATGGACCACAGAAAGCACGGTGCACACCCTACTTCTGTCGAGCAGACCCAGGCCCCACGTGCGCCACCATCAGCCTCCTGCCACACGATGACAACACTTGACACCCTTTCAGGTTTCTCTACGCTACAGTGCGCTCCAAATGCCGAAGAAGAAATGAACACAGCTTCATGTGGATGCAGATTTTTCAGATATGGCCATGCGGCGTATTCGTTTCAACGAAAACGCAGCCGTGTGGACTAGGTCTTAGTTTCATTTGAGGAGACGTGAGGACGATCTTTGAGTCTCTGTATCGATGAAAGGACAGAATTATAGGTGGGAGAAAGGTGTTGTCTTAACAAAGATGGCTTCCTTGACACCTCTTTCAAACCAACCATCTTCCCTGTCTAAAATATGAACATTGTTATCTTCAAAGATGTGTCCTTTTTGCTTCAGATGCTGGTAGACGGCTGAGTCCTGACAATTCAATTCAATTCAGTTTGTTGATATAGTCCCAAATCACCACATAAGTTGCTCCAAGGCGTTTCACAAAGGTAAGGTTCTAAGCTTACTCACTCCCTGAGCAAGCACATAGGCAACAGTGGAAAACTCCCTCAGGTGATTGTAGAGAGAAACCTCAAGCAGACCAGACTCGGAGGGCTGAACATCTGCTTTGGCCATACTATCAAGAACAAATTAACAAATAAAACAAAGTACAATAAAGAATTGTCAAACCTGCAGGACAGAGAAAATGCAGCTTAGCATGCAACTAATCATAAAGTCCAGTGGTGATATAACCAGTTGTCCAGACAATCAAGCAGTAAAGATCATGGACGTGTGAAGTAGAACTGTGATCTTTAGTGAGTAGACAGTTCCGATCCTTGACCATCGAAGAACGTCCCAATCCACCGCCATCCCTCTCACTGCAGTGCATCTCCTTGGCAGGTCAGTGGTGGTCGTCTGCAGACTCTTCATCAGCTAAACCCTCAGTCCTGACCTGAGGAATTGGCCCTCCTGTGTTGAGCCATTCATTTGTTGAGTGGCTGTTTGGTTTCTCCGATGTAGAGCTCATTGCACTCCTTGCTGTACTGAACCGCACACACCAGATTGCTTTTGTGGGTGTGTGGCGTGCAGTCCTTGGGGTGAACCAGTTTCTGTCTGATGGGGTTGCTGGGTTTGAAAAACACAGGAATGTTGTGTTTGTTGAACATCCTCCTGAATTTCTCAGAAATTCCAGCCACATATGGAATTACAGTGTTATGCCTTTTGTTCTTCTTTTCATCATCATCATTTCATTGGTATTCTTTCTGGTTCTTCAAGCTTTTTCACAAAGGTCCAGTTAGGATATCCACAAACTTTAAGTGCCTCCTTCAGTTGCTGGTGTTCCTTTTCTTGAACCTGGGCACTTGTTGGGATGTTATCAGCCTGGTGGTGCAGGGTTCTGATAACTCTTGAGCTTGTGTTCCAGTGGGTGGTGGGAATCAAAAAGAAGGTATTGGTCTGTATGTGTGGGCTTCCTGTGGATCCCATTGTACAAGCTGCTGTCTTCATGGCAAATTGTTGTCTTCATATCCTCTTGTATGAACTTCAAGTTGTTATCCACTGAGTTGATGTGTTCAGTGAAACCTTACACTTCCTGAGTTTTTATTTTGACCCACGTGCCGTCCACATAGCTGAACCAGTGGCTTAGTGTAGTTCCTCTGAAGGAGCACAGGGCCTTGATTTCCAGCTCTTCCATGTAGAGGTTGGCCACGATGGAGGATACTGGTGAGCCCATAGCGCATCCATGTTTATGTCTGTAGAATCCCCCCATTATACTGGAAATGGGTGGTGTTTAGACAGAGGTCCAGGAGTTGGCAAATCTAGTCTGGGTTGAGGTTGGTTCTGGCGTGGCGGTTGCTGTCCTGTAGCAGCCGTTGTTTTACAGTTTCCACCGCCTCCACAGTTGGGATGCATATGAATAGGGAGGTCACATTGTATGGTTTCATCCAGGTTCATACTCAGGCCTCTAAACTTGTTCACAAAATCCATAGAATTATGGATTTATGTGGTGGGGAGTGTTGCCTACCAGCGGTGCTAAAATGGTAGCTACATGTTTGACTATGTTGTATGTGACCGAGTTGATGCTGTTGATAATGGGTGTGAGTGGGGCTTCTTCTTTGTGTATCTTTGGGAGTCCATACATGCAGGGAATGGCCTCTCCAGGATACAGATGGTAATACTAAACAAGTCAAGTTGACCTGACTCAACCTACTTGGATACTTTCTTATGTGCTTTTGCTGTCTTTCCTTTTAAAGCTACAGTGTGTAGGATTTAAGGGAGTTTATTACCAAAAATGGAATATAGCATTCATAACCATCCGTTCATTAGTGTACAATGACCTGCAAAAACAAATCAACGTGTATTCATAAGCTTAGAACAAGCCCTTCATATCTACATGGGAGCAGGGCCCCCTCATGGAGGCCACCATGTAGCACAGCCATGTTGATACAATAGCCCAAAAGGGACATACTTACTTCACCTTTCACATTTGGCCAGAAGACTGGAATAAGAAGAAGAATCAGTGGTCGCTCCCCTATACTCTGCCTACTGGTTGCTAGTGCAGGCTAACAAGTTTGACAACCTTAATTTTTATGAAATGTAGGATCATACATATTGCTTATCATAAAAGAAGTCAAGGGAGCATTAATTCCCATCACCAAAGAAGTGAAAACATGAAGGGAAACAAAATCATGACTGGCGATGGTATAATGCAATCTGCAACCTCACCACTAGATGACACTAAATCTTACACACTGTAACTTTAAAGGTTTTGGGAACATGTGGCCTCTCTCTCCCATCTACCTTGATGGTCCAGCCAAAATGAATGTGGCCTGGACCCGAGGACACAGAATTACAGTGTTGGGGATAGTTTGTTTGGCTAGCACAGTATCCCTCCTGCCTCCTTCCCGGCCCATTCCTTTATGATTAAGCAGATAAGTGCTGGTACTGGATGATAAAACAAACAACAAATGCCCACATTCCTCTCATAGCTCCTTTGATGTGAACGTAAGTCTGCCTCGCCAAAGCTCTTACTGCTCCAAACCCCCTGTGCCGTATAATCAAACCGCAGAGTCATAAACAGTGAGGGATGAGGACTATAAAAATGATCGGGAGCCTCTATCAGCAGTTCACACCTCACAGTGGGTCAGTTTCAGATTGAGGAGGGGGTTGTCGTGGGGGGGTCGGCCTGGTAGGGGGTCCGAGGTTCTGTTTGATGCTTGTAAAAAGGAAAGCAGAGATTGAGCTGGTGTCAGAATAAACCAAGAGGCTGTAGGATGCTACTGTAAGTTTGAGATGAGATATTTTGGATGATGCAGAGTTGCTCGGAAGTTTTTGATTTCTTTCCACTTGTGTTTAACCGCTGGTAAACAATCAAAAGATAACAGCTTATTTCTCTGATTTAGTACATTTCTGTGCAGGAACTCTCTCTCTTTCTCTCACTCTCTCTCTCTCTCGGACCCCATTGACTGTATACCTAGCTTGAACATCTCCATCACTCTCTTTTCCTCTCATGCCTAAATTCATGCAAAATCCTTTCCACTGGGATGTGTAGCGGTATAACCACATTGTTTGAGTTGTAGAACATAGCTGATAAGCGATCAGAAATTAACGGTTCACTTCTACGAATAAAATTCTGTATGGGAATGGTCTGGGGCGGCACGGTGGGTTAGTGGTTAGCACTGTTTCCTCACAGCGAGAAGGTCCCAGGTTTGCTTTCTGACCTGGTCTTTTCTGTGTGGAGTTTGCATGTTCTCCCCGTGTTTGCGTGGGTTCCCTCCGGGTGCTCCGGCTTCCTCCCACTTCCAAAGACATGCAGGTTAGGTGAATTGGTGACTCTAAATTGACCGTAGGTGTGAATGTGTTTTATTTGTCTGTCTTTTTGTGGCCCTGCGATGGACTGGCGGCCTGTCCAGGGTGTACCCCTCTTCTCACCCAATGCCCGCTGGAATAGGCTCCAGCCTCCCCATGACCATTACTTGGAATAAGCGGGTATAGAAAATGAATGAATGAATGGGAATAGTCTGTCTCTCTCACTGACAACCTCACCTACTCCCATCTCCTTTTTCCTGAATCCAGCATCCACTAAACATCCAGCAGGTGGCAGCTGCGTCTCTGGGATATTAGGTAGGCAAAACAAAGTTGCTTTTCAAACGCTCTGGTGCTTCACGGTTAACCAGATTTGAAAGAGAGTGTCCTCATTACACGGCCTTTTATTTTGGTGAGTCATAAGATCATAGCATTTATTGTTTTTGAGTTATTTTCTTAACAAACTGGGGGGAGAGATTCATTTATCGATGTATTCTCTCACTGCATTTGCTTTCGAAAGCAACCCTGTGCACACATAGCACAGGATTTATAGCTGAAACCACAATGCTAATCCCAAGATAGGCTTTTACAAAATGCACATCATAATAAATTAACAAACAAGTCACGTGTGTATGAATAAGAAAAATAATTCCTAGACTTTGGAAACATTCAGGCATTTGCCCTGTAAATGAAAATGCAGTTACACTGTTTATTTTGTCAAAGTTGCACAACCTGTGTATCGACCCAATTAACAAACCTGACTACATGAAAACAAGGTGTTTTTGACTTGTAACAAGTTACAATTTTTTTTTTTAGATATTTAAAATGCATTATCTACAGGTAAGACCTTATATCTTACTGAGATTTTTCTTGTTAGGTGATTTTGTCTTATATTAAGTGTAATTAGATATATTAACTAGAAACTACACAAATATACTTGGTATGATTTTGAATTTTTGCAGTGCATTATGCCAGATCTCAGGAACTGCTTGAATTTTTTTTGGCAACAGCCAAAAACAACAACATTCACCCACAACTCAGATCTCATTAACCACTGAGGCTCCTGAGACAATTTGGTTTTTAAATTGCTCAGAGACTCCAAATTTTTATTTGACCAGAAATTCCTGTTTTGACCTTTGACAATGACCAAATGACCCTTTGCTCCAATGAAGAGACAAATTTAACAGTATGTAACGAACTACGGCCGAATACCTTTCAATTTCTGATGACATAATCTAGAAGGGAAATTGATTTTTATGCCAGGAATAATTTGACACCAAAAGCAAGACTGTACAATTGTGACAGCATTTAAAAAAAGCCCAGTTCTTTTTATTTTCCTTTTATTTTAAATATACATGTTCCTCTGTTCTGCCTTTTTTTTTTACAATTTACTCTGAAAAAAATGGCTTATTGGATGGACTCAATTCAATTTTGTGCAGGATTCCCATCCAATAAATATATGTAGCCCCAACTCAATTAAATTAAATTTTATTGCATGAATGTTCTTTTTTTTGAATTGGGGCTATGTGTATTTACTGGTCAGAATTCCTGCAATGAGTCATTTTTTGAGTGTACCTTTCTAATCACTATGATTGGAAACCAATCATGAACAGATAATGACATGGGTAAACTCTCAAGAGATTGAATCAATATCTGCCCGACCAGAATTTCCGCACTTCGCTTGCACAGGGTCAGAGGTCGTAATCTTGACCCCACACTGACCTTCTGACTCCAAAGTGAACTGGTGACACGATCGGGGAGGATATATCACTTTCCATCATTGAAAACATCCCAGAATTGACTGATTACCATTATCATTTGACGGATCTGGTCCAGTTCTTTTTCCCTGTCTGTCCCACCGCACGCGTGTCCCTCCTCACCGCTCATAATTTGACTTTTTATCACCTCTCGCTGAAAGAGAGGCACGGCGCCATCAGTCATTACAGCGCACGCTGACAGCTTCTCACACTTGCATGGATTTTTACATTTGACTCAATCCAGGGGCTTACTTTACTGTAACTGATTCAATATTCCTCAAATGAGCCGGCCAATCTCGCTACACGTCACAGTGGATGGGATGATCTATAGCATGGCTTTAATAGATTTCCCAGGCCTCAGAGCCCACATGGCCACTTTAGGGGAAAGGGCATAATTTGTTTAATAAAAACATAATTATTCATTTGACTTGCTTGATAATTTACTTGCTCCAAGGTGCTGCAACTAGAATGCGCAGCGTGCTTGTCTGTGCTTTACGGTAAAACAAGATAAAGATGCCAAAAGTTGCAACAAATTTGACCAACTGGCATCAAATGATTATTGGATCAATGAGAGATATCAGAGTAAACAACACAAGCAGATATTCCCTGCAGAGCTATGAGGGAAATGTTCATGCAAATGACGCTGCTTTCACATTATAAATGTATTTGCGCTCAAATCTGTGCGCTGTCCTCTGCACCGATCCGAGAGGAGAAAAGGTAATATTGGTTGGGTGCTTTATTTTGTTTATATCTCCTCGCCTCTCGCGGGCCTGCTGCTCAAGCTCTGCCAGCGCCAGCGTGCGCCAGACAGGGAGAGAAAGAGTATTCTCAATTTCCTTCTAAAAAGAAAATTCATTTGCAGTTGCTAATGTAATGTCATCGTTGTGTTTACCGAGCGTGGATGATGTATAGGGGATGTTGCATTGAGTGAGACTGCTTAATGATGCATAGAATTAAGTCTGTGGCTTTCAGCTGAGCTCTCCCCCTCTCTCTCATACACTCACTCTCACTCCCTCCCCTTCTCTCTCTGACTCCCTATCCCTCTCTTTCTCTCCCTTTTACCTCTCTCTGCTCTCTCTCTCTCTCTCTCTCTCTCTCTCTCTCTCTCTGATGCAGGCCTGTCTTGGACGGCTGGCCACACGTTGCTCTGTGCTCTGTTGCCTAACTCCATCAATCACTAGGAAGGGAGAGAGGGAGAGTGTGGAGAGGAGGAGGGGGGTGATAAAAAGAATAAAAAAGATATGGTCAGAAAAAAACACACACAAACGCACATGCACTGGGAAGAGACGTGGCAGAAGATCAGTTTTAGAAACCAGGAGGGAAGCAAGCAGACGATTTAATGACCCTCCGTGCATACTGCCAATTCAAATACTGTGTACGCGTGTGGATGCAGTTGTGTTATTTCTGCTTCCAGCTTTGAGTGTAATCATGATGGGGCTGGCAATGATGATGATTATGATGATGTTAACAGTTATCACCTGAGTGTGATGACTACCTGAACAGGATGATGGCAAAGTGGGAGGATTGTAGCTGTGGATGAGTTACATGAGGAAAAAAAAAATAGAAATAAAATTATTGTTAGGCTTCCAGGGTGATTGTTGTTGCATTTGTTCTGAAATTTGCTGCATCACGCGTGTATATGTTTATTTTTTCTGTTGAAGCAGTGGCGGCTCTAGAGGGTTTTTTTATTTGGTGATGCCAGTGCGAAGTGAGGGCATGACTATTTTGTGGTACAGCAACAAAATCTGCAGTAAATGTGCAAATATGTCCCACCAGTATTTCTCAGTGGGACATATGCATCCCACTTCCTCTTTTCTAAATAAAGATGTTTGCTGCCAACAGAGTTGTTCAAAATGATATTTTTGATCACAAAATTGACATTTATTTTGAAGTACTGTATTTAGTATTGAAGGGGTTAAAAACCATAACAGTCATCCTTCTGAAAGGACACAAATGCCAATTGTTTTAATTCTCTTTTTATTGAGACAGAAATTCACGCTACAAAACATCTCAACTTTCCGTACATTATTTCTTTTGCCCTTCAATTCAACTGAACCTTTATAGAAAAAAGAAAAAAAACTGTATAAACCCAAATTATAGGATCAAAATACCATAGTGGTTCCAAGACACTTTGTGACAAATGCCCTTTTAAAACATTTGGGAACGCTTACACACAGAACAATAGAAAAACTACACAGCTAACAAGAAAGGAAACAGTCACTCTTAATGAAAGTTGGACTATCGGCCTCTTGTTTCTCAATTTCACCAGGTTCTGGGGTTGTTTGACAAGGAAATGATCTATTTTTGATTATGTTAGCATACCAAAACAAACGGAATAATGAAAAAATGTCTTGTGTTATGAGGAAGTCATCTGCATCAGATTGGTATCCCATCCATCCAGTCAGGAGTTGCTGACTCTCATCCGCGTCACACTGTCAAATCCGAGGATAAGCACCAGCATCAATAGGCCTAAGGGCATAAGATTTAGGGCATACTTTATTTTCTGGAGTATAAGTCACAGGTTTTTGTTTTTTTTTAGTTTGGAAGGTCCTGCGTTTTATACTCCAGTGTGACTTATATACAGAAAAATCATGCGGTCATTATTATTATTATTATTGTTATTATTAATTAATATTTATTTAGGGCTTTCCCAGGAGGCAAAGCACAAACAAACTAAATGCCAATAGAAATGAATAAACTGCAATAATAAAAGTACACTACAACAATGCACAAAAATTCCAAATTAAAGAGGTGATAAAAAAAAAATCAAATGGACTCACATTTTTATTGTAGTGTTTCCAACACCATGGGCCAGCAATCCATGTCCATCTGATGAAATTTTTATCCAAACTGTGTCAAATAACATCCAAATATGTTGTCCATTTCACATTTATTTGTCCATCTTGCTTATTTTGGAATTTAGCAGTCCTTATGTTATACACCACAGGCTGAGGGCTTCCTGCATAAATCCACTGTTCACTTCTCCAGGTTGCTTTGGGCCAGCAATCCATGCCCATCTGACAATTTCTGTTGTCCAAACTGCATCAAATAACATCCAATATGTTGTCCAATGCACATTTATTTGTCCAGCTTGCTTATTTTTGGAATTTAAAAGTCCTTGTGTTAAGTAACATAACTAGTTGACTAGTGTGAGTGCTCCTTAACCGTGCCTGGGCCCACATGAAGAGGTACGGTACACATGTAGTGTGATAGCTAACCTTGCTGGAGCACGGATCTCGGACGTCACTTCACTGACGTGACTGTTCCATTTAACAATTACGACTAATATTATTATTATTACTACTTGAATAGTACAGTCTTGAATTCATTCAAGAATGTTTGGGTTTGTATGACTGGATCAGTCACAGAATGGTTCTGGAGAGAAACTAAGGCCAAAAATGTAGGAAAATGTTCTGATGCGGGAATGGTGGTGCTACTGAACTTCTTTGGAGGGGGAGGGGAGCAACCCCATCAAACGCCACCCTGGAGCTGCCTATGCGTTCATACCAATGTGCAGGTCCATTTGCAAATTCGACCTAAGTACAGTATGTAACTAGAGTTCTTTGAGGAAGCTCACAAAATGATGCCTTCCACTCTTGCCATACTAGTTACGGTATTATTTATCAGTGCTAGTAAACATTTTTTGATGAAATACCTGAATTAACGAACTGGTCAACCTCTGTTTTGAAGAACCCAACAACAAAAGTCAAATTATCTCCTCCCTGAAATTATTTTCCATCATGCACATCTTCATATGATGCGCCACCATTGTGTGAATCCACCAACCACTTTAGGAGTTGCTCTTACAACACCCATGGACAGCTAAATATTTTTGTATATATTCCATTAGTGAGAAAATGCAGGGAGAATAAATTCCTAGATTGCATGCCTTTTCCTAGAAACATAAACAAAAAGTTTTTCGTTTTCCCATCCTATTTTCATGTTACCTTTTTATATAATTACAAAAAAATGAGGGAGAAAAAAGACAATGATACACTTACAACCATACAGCTTTTTTTTTTTTGTATAATTATTTTTATAGTGAATATCATGTTTAACACCCCCCTCCCTCTGAAATGTTCCATGAAGACTGACGGCAGGAACAAGACTTTTTGAAACTTTGAACCTATTGAATCAGTCGTTTCACAAGGGGGACAGGTCATTATTCCAAAGGTCCATCCACTGGCCCGAAGGTCCGTCCACTGGCCCGAAGGTCCATTGGAAAATTGTAACAAATACAAGCTTAGTATTGATAAATGTTTTGAAATATATAGTAAATTCCAAAATATGTAAATATTTTATTATTTTTATAGCTTTGAAGTATTCTAAAATGAGACCAAAAACATGGGAAAGGGTTAGGGTTATTTTTTAACAATTTTCAGACCAATGGGCCTTCGAAATATTGACTAGTCACCATTTCACAAAACAAATTTCACTGGTTTGGCATGCTTAAAACAGTAAACCAACTGCTTCAGACAATAATTTGCCATTACAAAATGCTTAAAACACCTAAATGAACCAAATATGTCACAACACAATTCACTTTTTTGAAACGCTCGAACAGTGAATGAAATACTTGCTTCAGAAAATTATTTACTGTTTCAGAAATGCTTTAAATTAATAAAAATTAGTGCTTCAGAAAATATTCACTGTAACACTTAGTGGACAGTGGGTCTGTCCCAAAAACTGAATTCCTGACTACGGTCAGCAGTGTCATGCCAGGATCGACTTGGTAGAAAATAAACAAAATCTCAGCTCTCTGACACCATTTTTTTTTTTTTTGCATGTTGGTTTTACAGTATCCCTTTCCTTCAGCTCTTTCTCCCTCTCTCTTTTTCTCTCCTTCACTCACTCCATTGCTCTGTTGTGATCCAGCTGTCCACCCCATTCATCATCCCGCCGCTCTCTCCCCCCCCCTGCACAGAATTATTATTTCTTTGATGTGTTACTAGTTGAAAACAAATCCATTTTTCTGGCCATCAATTTATCATTTGGAATGGGGGAGTCACACTTGAGTTGTAGGGGCTGACCGCATTTTCCCAACTGCACTGGTACACCGTGAGTCTTTGTGTGTGTGCACGCTGTGTGTTTGTGTGCACGCGGTGCGTGAGAAGGCCTGAACCGCGTGTTGTCATCAGAGCCGGCTGTGAATGTGAGGAATCAGAGGTAAATAGAAATGATAGGAGGAAATAAAGGAGGAGTAGTTTGGGGAACATGAGCAAGAGAGAGAGAGAGTGATAGAGAGAGGGTTCCCCTCTTCTTCAGTCACCCTCCTTCACCTAACGTCTGCGATAATTTATCACTCCTCCTAGCTTGGCTGACAAACTATTTGCAGGAAAATGAGTTTTTCCGCCACAGATTTGTCCTCTGGGAAAAGAAAGGGGAGCCGCTGTGTTTTTATGCCGTCTCTCTCTCTCTCTCTCTCTCACACACACACACAGACACACACACGCGGATTGAGGTCTCCAGTATTTATGGG
>OMMV01189808.1:0-15883 GCA_900302635.1 Chatrabus melanurus
TTATTATTGCGTGCTCACACAAGATAATTATCTTGTGTGAACACGTTATTATTGTGTGCACACAAGGTAATTACCGAGTGTGAATAAGTTATTATTGCGTGAGCACACAAGATAATTATCTTGTGTGAACACATTATTATTGCGTGCGCACCCAAGATAATTATCTTGTGTGAACACGTTATTATTGTGTGCACACAAGGTAATTACCATGTGTGAATAAGTTATTATTGTGTGCGCAAACGATAATTATCTTGTGTGAACACGTTATTATTGCGTGCACACAAGATAATTATCTTGTGTGAACACGTTATTATTGCGTGCTCACACAAGATAATTATCTTGTGTGAACACGTTATTATTGTGTGCACACAAGGTAATTACCGAGTGTGAATAAGTTATTATTGCGTGAGCACACAAGATAATTATCTTTTGTGAGCAAGATACAGTACTTATCTTGTGTGCACATGATAACGTGGGAGCAAATTATCATGTGCACACAAGATAATTATTTTTTGGGACCAACTTATTTTCTTGTGCACACAATAATTATCTTGTGGTAACAAATAATTATATCGTGCACACAAAATAATTATTTTTGGGAACAAGTTGTGATCACACACAATAATTATCTTGTGGGAACACTTTATTGACTTGTGGACACATTATAATTTACTGCAAGATATTTGTTCTTTTATGTGTAGGTTGCATGTGATTGTGTTTTCAACCTTCTCAAAATGGAGAAAACTCTGTCAAGTTTTATTGTCACCATATTAGTATATTAGTGTGACACAAAACACTGGATTTTTGTCAGCAGGAATTATCTACTGCAAATTCTAAATGGCGCCAGACTCAGCCAATGTAAAGAATGTGTAACTACTTGTTCCCACAAGATCATTATCTTGTGTGCATTTAATGGTGTCCAGCAGATGCTGTGCAGTGAGTAAACCTCACTCTCTGACAAAAGACATTCTAGTGATGGACACTAAGGGCCTTAGGTTTTAGCATCCTTGTTAGAGTGTGTGCCTGCCATACCTGAGGTTGTGAGTTCGAGTCCAGTACAATGCAGGTTATGCACGAGAAAGAAAAATGGGACTTTGGGGGCTCTGAATTTTGAAAAACATTTTCTCTTTGTGTTTTAGCATTGTAATTTTTCAAATATTCTTTATTTAAAAACAAAAGTTTTGAATTTTTGTTTTACAGTTTGATAATGTTCAGGCAGAATTAATTCTTCGTACTGAAACCAGACCTTCAGCGGTGATAAGAGACAGTCTGGCTGCAGTTTGGCTTTAGCTGTGCTGTCCATCCCTATATACAGTCTGTGACACATTCAACAAGTGAAACTTTGTGAACAACTGACGAAAGATTTGAATCAATTACAGTGAATAAAAACATGGCATAATGTCGTCAAGTCTGGGAACATGCGCTGGTGCAGCGCTTCACCACATCCACGACATCACGGAACCACCCTGGCAACCACCAAGGCAGACAACCGGTCCATCCCCACATCTCTAAAATAACCATCTATTTGCCAGATGGAGCGTGGTGTCCCCTTGGCCTTCTCCAGCCACTGAGTCCTCAACACTCAGGCACATATGTGCTGGATCATGCACAAAGAAATGTGCCACATGGCCAAAATGTTGAAGCTGATGCTCCCTCACAATGCAAGTGAGGGATACTTAGTCTCACTAAGTAACCGCTCATTTGACACAAAGTCATTCCAGTGGTGCCCAAGGACCCTCCGAGGAGACCTAGCACCAAAGACATCTAGTCGTCACCTTAAGTCACTGGTTATTGTCCAAGTCTCAACAACCATACAGTAAGATAGGAAGTACCAGGACCCCAAAGACTTGGACCTTCGTTCTCCGGCAAAGATATCAGCATCGCCAAACACCTCTGTCCAGCGACCTCATGACTCCATACACTCTTCCTAGGTATCTCTTGATCTCAAAGGCTGAGGACACAGAGACATGAACGTCACTGCTGAGATAAGTGAATGTCTCTACAAGTTCAACACTCTCACCACATACAGATACACTTCTGATGGCGGAGTCCAGGAAGTCATTAAAAGCCTGGATCTTAGTCTTGATCCAGGACAATCACAAACCCACACACTCTGATTCCTCACTCAGCTTCTCAAGCGCTGCAATCAGTTGAATCCATTGATTCTGCAAAGATTACAGCATCTTCCGCGAAGTCAAGGTCAGTAAACCTTTCCTTGCCAACAAAAGCACGTAAGTCGCTGGTTTCCACAACCCGACCCAACACCCAGTCCATGTAAGCTCCGAACAGTGTGAGAGCCAGAACGCATCCCTGATACACACTAGTCTTCACTGGGAAAAACACAGAGTCTCTTCCTCTGCTTTGTACACCACTCAGTACAGTATCTATGTCCAGGCTGGTTATGATGCACAGTCACTTCATGGGGCTCCCGCGAATTCTCAGAGAGCATTAATGTCAATAATTTCATTTCAAATTTGGAATATTCTTTTGTCATTTTCTGAGTGACATTTAGTTTAAGTTTCTAACTTTTGTCATTCATGTTATGATGATACATTTACACTTTGGTATGATATGTGTTATATTGGGCGGCACAGTGGCTTAGTGGTTGGCGCTGTTGCCTCGCAGCGAGAAGGTCCCTGGTTTGCTTTCGACCTGGTCCTTTCTGTGTGGAGTTTGCATGTTCTCCCCGTGTTTCCGTGGGTTCCCTCCAGGTGCTCCGGCTTCCTCCCACTTCCAAAGACATGCAGGTTAGGTGAATTGGTGACTCTAAATTGACCGTAGATGTGAGTGTGAATGTGTTTGCCTGTCTATATGTGGCCCTGCGATGGACTGGTGGCCTGCAGGGTGTACCCCGCCTCTCGCCCAATGACCGCTGGGATAGGCTCCAGCACCCCCCGTGACCCTTAATTGGAGTAAGCAGGTATAGAAAATGAATGAATGTATTATATTTTCATGGTTTGACACATTCACGAGGACAGCATGAAAATTTACAAAAAACAACTTTCTAATTTCATTGTTGTTGTCATTTATTGCAAAGTTTTTATTTCAGGTTTTGATTCAAAATATGAATTTTATTGTCTGAAAAAAATAAGGCAGTTTTCTGCAAACATCTTTCTTGAAACATTGACAAAAGAAGTGTACATGAAAACAATGAGTGAGTGGAACTTGGTTTGTGCAGCATTATCAAAACACGTAAGTTCAACACGAACCCAAATTCAAAGACATAATGTAAACTAACTGTACAAAAGTCCCTATTCGTTTCTCTTGAGGTGGAAAATGTGCAAAAACTGTGCATTCAAATTTTGACACGTTGACAGTATGTGACATTTAAATGTGCAGTTTGTTTTTTCGGGGTCACTGGAAGCAGGTTTGTAACCAAACCACACAATGTCACATACTATGTAATGTATTTTAAAAGTTCAGCGGTGATAACTGATAAATATGTCTTAAAGCTCAGAGGTGAATTTTTCCCTGAAAGCAAATTTATATATAAATATATATTTTATGTGCAATTAGTTTTTAATTACCCACAGAAAGAAACTATTGCATTTATATAAGTTACATGTGTTACAATGTAATACATGTGTTATTACTTTTTTCAGCATTACCACATGTATTGTCACGTCATTGTTTAAACTACTGTGATAATGTGTTCCCATTACTGTACATTATTAAACACAGAGCTTCACTGTATGTTGCAGTAATAATTTTAGAAGTAATCCATAATCACTAATCCTCATGAATGTCACGACGACAGTCACACTCCATCGTTTCTTTATCTCGACTTCCCTCCACGTTGTTTCCGTGTGCCAAAGGCCGACCCCGCTGAAAGCATCAGATCACAGAAGACTGTCACGTGCACGTCTGCGACACAAGCACTGCCTTGTCAGGCTTCAGCTTATATTATTTTTGACATGCATGGTTTAAGGGCACAGTATATTTTACACAAAGTGGCGTTAATTAAATGGCTAAACGCGCACTCTCATGTTCTACAGAGTCGCTGTACATGAACAAAGGGAGTGACAGTTGAAAATACTGTAAAAGTCAATTACAATTTTATGTACGTTTTTAGATCTTTCTCTTTTAATGATAAATGAAGTTACCAATTTTGCCTGCGCTCTTTCTAGACACTGCAGCTTTAATTGCTAATTGTTAACGGCGAATGAATACATTTACATATTAATTAGCTCCCAATTTACATTTTTAATTTGCTGCCTTCAAAGGGTGCGAGATAAAAGGTCGTGTTATTTTAAATAATTTATCCTTTATTGCAGAAAAGATGCTGGAAGAAAAACGTGGGGGATGATTTTTAACCCGAAAAGCTCCAACTGTGGGAAAAAAATGCAGGTTAAAAATACACCCGTGTGATTGTTGTGATTTAAGTGAAGAGGCTGAGTGGAAAAAAGCGGCACGCTCACACAGTTTTTAACGCGGATGTCTGAGCGAGGAGCAGCGAAACGCCACACACCACTTCTGCGGGAGTCAAGTTTGAAAAGCAGATCCCCCTCTATGTGCAAGAGCTTTTCTTTTTATCACTCCGTTTTGTCCCCTCTCCCTCCTGACACATCAATTGATTTGGCAGCCGCCGCCTTCGCTTTCCGTCTTTCACCACGAGGCAGCGGCGAGACAGCGGAGCAGCAACGAGCGGGTTCAGAAATTCATTAAGATGAAAACAGCCGCCACTGGATTTCTTATGAGGAAGGAAGAAGTGTGTGTGCACTTCTGTCATTGTGCACGAATCAGAGTGTGTGCGATCCGGGTGGTCAGACGGCTCCAGGTTTGCCGCTCGCTGCTCAAAAACAACCGAACAGCCATATCGGGGTCACTACGAAACGCTCACCTGAGCTTTATCAGGTTAAAGGTGAAATATTTGGAGAAAAGTGTCACAGTGTTGCAACGTTAAAGTTGTAACGTTATTAGAAAACTGTTTTCAGAATAAAGGCGCGACTTCCACCAAGGCCCCAAACGCTCCGTCGAACACTGTCATATTTCAAATTTATCACTTCGTCCTTTTGTTATCGTTGTTTTAGTCGTTAGTATGACAGGCAGAGTCTCAACATTTGTTTGGTTTGTGTAAACTGGTTCATACAATTTGGAGTAAAAATAATTTAAAAAGGCAGATCAGAGTCAAAATGCAAATTATCGTCTCGATTAATCAATTAGTTGTTGGGTCCATAAAATGTTCAGAGCCCAAGTTGATGCCTTGAAATGTCTTATTTTGTCCACAACTCACAGATATTCAGTTTACTGCCAGAGAGGAGTAAAGAAACTAGTAAAATAAATCAGGAAGTATTCATGTTTAAGAAGCTAAAATCAGAGAATTTGGATATTTTAAAAAAATGCTCAAAACCTTTAATGATTATAAAATAGTTGCCGGTTAAGTTAATCGTTGATTAATTTAATAATAGATTAATCGTAGCAGCTCTAATGATCTTAACAGTGACACTTTTCTGATCTTTTTCTTGGTATTGCTGCTTTGTATTACCTGTTCCTGCTGGAGCGCAGTACGACTCGTCCGTCAACATGTTGGGACTTTCATTTTGTAACAGCAACGGTTTATTTTCAAAACTATTTGTTCTGTAGATTTAAAAAAAAAAGATTTGCACTTCAGTCTGAAAATACCAGATTTTCATTTGTGTTCCTAATATTCTGTCGCAGCACTGCTGACTAGTGACAGTGAGGTGAGGATTAACAAAAAAGACAAAATCAGAAAGAAATGATTGAAATCCTCTTTTACGAGTGTGTTCTTAAAGCTTAATGTGTGTGTGTGTGTGTGTGTAAGATAATTACAGGGGACATTCAGCCGCCTCCACCAATCACATAGCGGCCTCTCGTGCACACAAACACAACACTTTCCTCATTGATCCGTCAGCAGGAGCACATTATGGCCGCCGTCCTTTTGTCTCGGCTCTGTAGCACGGGAGCTGATCGAGGAAAACCTTCTGAGTGCTTTTGTACCGCTGCGTCTCTTTGAACAACGAGTCGTATTTAGCAATGAGAGGGAAACAAATAAAACAACAACAGCCATTCACCGGCACAGACGGCGTGATTGCAGACAGACAAAAGGCCCTGGAACAACACAGCAGTCTTTAAATCATGTCAGGAAAAAAGTCAATAAAGGATAAGATTTGTCACATTGGAAATATGATGCAGCTGACCGTAATAATGAAATGTGTGAAACGTGGGAGTGGACACTGGATTTTACTCCTTTAACAATTTGTAATTATTGTGGTGGAAGAATGCAGAAGAACAATTACATTCACAACAAATAAAATATCAAAACCAGTAAAATGTCAGCAATACATGGTGTTGTTTCCTTCTTGTGAAATGTGCAATGAAAATACAAATAAAAACAATCAAGAGTGGCGCTCATTCCAGCGTATACTGTGCAAATGTTTTAGGCACTCCAGGATTTAGAGAACAGTGTAACGATTTTTTTTTCTTCATTTTCTGCGGGTCAACAGAAAATTCTATGTGAAATATGCAGACATTCGTGCTGCAACTAAAATCAAATGAGATTGTGTTTTTCTATTCAGTTATCAGGGGTTTTGTTCCACATAAAACACAACGGCAGAAACACTTGATGTCTTTTTGTAGGTGGACTTTTTGGTGCATGACAACACAAAGTCACCCGCTGATCATCGCTTCACAATAAAATGATTATAAAACACCATGAAACACAACCTGACATTATCATAAAGGAAACTACAAAAAAAGAAAGGTGAAAAGTGATCACACATTATGAGCATTTTTAATTATTTTCACGTCATAGCCACAGTAAAACCTTTTGTCAAACTTTTGCAGTTTTGTTTCTGCAGCAGCAACCATCAATCTAAGCTACCAAAAAAAAAAAAGATTCATGGACCTTGATTCAGATCCAGACCAAACCAACAGTAATTTTCTGAGCTACGGACAAAAATGTTCTCCTGGATCAGTGGTTTCTTCCTCTTATTACACCTCATATCTCCACCAAGTGTCACAAAAATCACTTCACGACTTTTCATCAAATCCAGCTAACAAGCAAACAGACAACTGGAGCCAGAATCAGAAACCTACTTGGCAGGGACAAAAAAAAAAAAAGAACCCAAACAGACCTCATCATTTTAATTCCTTCACTTTGGGGGCCCCCTGGTGGCTGTGAGGCCTAAAATCAAGCTTTCACACTGATATTTGATGCTAGTTTACGAGTGGCCACATATTTGACAATTTTCATAATTAATACCACAGAAATGTCTGAGAACAGAGTTGTTGTTGGGTGGGGAAAAAAAACCATCTAAAGCAGCTTTCTTTTGTGATCACACAGCAGATCTCATTGAAATCCTGCCTGATGAGTTGAGCACCATCCTTTGATCAATCGCACGTTTCTTTCATGATTGTAACATGTATGTGTTTGTATTTGTATCCACATCAAATGTGATTTGAGTGGTTTTTTTTCAGAGAAGTCAGATTGCACGTGAACCACAGCGAGGCCTTTTAAATGAACGTGAGCTTGGTTAGATTCCCACCGTGTTATCAGCTTTAAATTCTCCATCAGGAAAAAAACAGAAAATTAAATAAATTAAATCAGAGTTTTCTACCTTCCGCTACATATCTGCCACCTCCGGTGATTGATGCAGTCAAATTAGATGTATGTGGAACACTGGCTCCAGCAAATGAACACATCAACTGATGACCAGCTGTTTCTAATTATTATACACTGGTTAATTAGGACGCCGTGTCACCATCAACGGCGGCGGTAAACTGTGTGAAATTCATAATTCATGCTCTGGCGTCCAATGAGCCTCCCTGATCAAACCGGTACAGTGTGGCATGGATGCAGAGGCCGGGCGGAGAGCGGCTCCTGCTGCCAAATATCAGTGTGTGTGTGTGCGTGCGTGTTCACGCCTCCTCCTCACACCTACTCTCTCTCTCCCTGTCTCTGTGTCTCTCTCTCCCTCTCAGCAGGGCGTCTGTGTAGGTGGCGCTATGAAATGTCTGGATCTCAAAGGTAAGCTGAACGCCGCACTCCATCATTATTAAATGCGGCCAAGGAATTTACGTGACATTCATGATGCACTGAAGGATTTCTTCACAAAGAGTAATTATAGAAAGCACACAATAACACAACAGACCAATAAAACATCACAACACAAAAAAATGTATTTTATGATAAAACAAGCAGCAGTTAATAGCACATTTTTAATAATGTCTTAATATACTATACATGGTTATACAGCACAGAAAACGCTATTTTGAACAATCAGCAGTGCACGACTCTGTGATGAGCAACGATTCAGGTGCAAACAAAAGGCCGACCTCACATGTGCCTGCCTGAACAAGCCCGCGCACCTCCCACGGTGCCAGGATTCTTATTTCAACTAATTAGCAACATACGCGCTAGTGCACGTACACACCCGACGCTCACTGCAGCCTTCAAATATAAACTTCACAATTTGAAATGGGCACACATTCCTGAAGTGTCCACCAGGTGCCAGTGTTTAGCAAGTGGCATATGGACTCCGAAACAATGTTCCGAAACACGGGTTTCACAAAGGTTTCAAAACAATTCAGACAGAGTGTGAATTATACAACGACAATCAGGGAGATCCTTACTTAATATTAGTTAACTAATGTTAGCTTTAGCTAGCTAACATTAGTTAGTTAAAATGTAACTTAAGGAAAACATGTTAGCATTCATCCATCTGCACTTGACACAATCGAATTCAGACCCTCTGAAGGTAAGAAAGTAAAGTGTATTACGTTAGATAGCCACTTACAACTCCAAATCAGAAAAAGTTGGGACGAGATGGAAAATGCAAATAAAAAAACCCAGAAGTGATTCTTACATTTACTTTGACTTCTCTTTCATTGCAGACAATATGAACCCAAGATATATCATGTTTGTGTGGTCAGCTTCATTTTGTTTGTTAATTTACATCCATTTCTACATTTAAGGCCTGCAACATATTGTAAAAAAAGTTGGGATGGGGACAATTTATTCTAAATATAAGGATTAGGTCATCACTTTTACAGCCAGTTCTCTGGATGGATCCAAGAACATTTCCAAGTCACTGAATATGTCTTGGACTTCATTTACATCAATCATTAAGAAATACAAACAGTGTGGTACTCTATGGTAAATCTGTGTCAAGTAGGCA
Organism: Chatrabus melanurus; assembly: GCA_900302635.1. Classification (NCBI taxonomy): domain Eukaryota; kingdom Metazoa; phylum Chordata; class Actinopteri; order Batrachoidiformes; family Batrachoididae; genus Chatrabus; species Chatrabus melanurus. Next base: position 9,138 of record OMMV01189808.1, read on the forward strand.
GTTCTCAAAAACTGAGTGACCATGCTGGAAGGAGACTAGTGAGGGAAGCCACCAAGACACCCAGACAACTCTGAAGGAGTTGCAGGCTTCTGTGGTTGTGGTTGGAGAAAGTGTGCATTGTGCAATTTTTGTCTATGTTATGTTATGCTATGTTATACAGTTTCATGAAGAAGGGGAATATAGGAGGATTTTCTTAAAAAAAGAACATGCAAAACTTCAGGTGCAGTTTTCCAGAAGGCACATGGGAAACTCAAGCGTAGATTTGATCTGTTTTCCTGTTTTACAATCCTTCTGTACTCCACCCCAACATGAAGCTGTGAATGGGGATGAAACAGGCAAATGTTGCACCATTCCCAGTTTCTCCACTCACATCCACAGAAGCCCATAATTCTTTCAGACCCATGATGGGTGCCTTGGTGGCTTGCAACTTACTTCTTTTATGCTCTGGAGCATAAAAGAAGTAAGTTGCGAGTTTTTCTTTTGATATATTTTTACGACAGTTTGTAGTTTGGCTCAGCACTGATCAGAGGAGGTGCGTTATGCATTTTTTTAGAATATGCCTTGGTGGCTTCCCTCAATGATATCGACGTCAAACTTACTGTAAGGATCACTGCATTGTTTTTTTTCCCCATATTGTCCCAACTTTTTCTGATTTGGGGTTTTACATTAACATCCTACAGTATCCTTTGATTGCTCCACACTCTGGACCATAGACTTAAATGAACCATTGCAAAGATGGGAGTGAGGCAGGCAGACAAGAACATCAACTAAAGTTAAGAAATGGTGTGGTCCACTTTAGGGGTGTCTGAAATCATATTAAAAGATACTTCCAGGTATAAATACGGGAAATATTTGTAATGTTTACAACTACAGGTAAGATTGATACATAAATCTTTTGAACTTCCCCAAACTGTTGTTTTTTCCTTTCTTTTTGGTGGAGGGGTCCATGTCTTAATCAGGGGGTTACCCAGTGTTTCAAGTTTGTCATCAGTAATTTGCAGTACTGACGAAAAGTTTTGGTATCTTCCCTGTGTTCTAGTCCTTGATTGATTCCGGTTTTACTTTCCCAGTCTGTATATTTCGTCCCGTATTTGGCCATGTAGAGGGCATCATGTTATTCCCCACAGTTGCGAGCTTATTAGCTGACCCTCACTTGAAGGTGGGTGCTACATCCAGCAGGTGGCAGACATATCTATGGGATATTACTTTTAAATTACTGAGTTAGATGAACTCATCTTCTACATTTTGGCTGTCCGTGCTGATAACAGTGTATGGGATGCAAACACAAGGTCTACTTTACATGTCCCTGACTGAACAAACCCAGTGTCACTATGCCAATTCATTCTTATTTAAGCTAATATATACAAGAGTAATTGCAAATTGTTGTGTTAAAAGATGCCGACATGTCTCAAAATAGGAGGTTCACTGATCCTCAGTTGTATCTATCAGAACCTAAAATTTGAGAGCTCAACATTCAGTAATTTTTCTGAGTTACTTACGGATATTTTGTGGACCCACTGACTGACTGACTCCATTAATGCTTGCTTGCCCTTCATCACAGGGAACAGGCTATTTTATGTCATATTTAGCCATACAGACTTATGCACACTGTTGTAGATAATTTATTACACAATTCTCTGTTCTTGTTCATTCAGTCCTACGTTTAGCACTAAATGCATAATGTTTGTGAAGAACTCCAAATTAAATTGATTTTCAAATCCAAATCTAACAATCCTAAAGCTAGGCTATCATTTTGCTAAACCAAACCTTTGAAAGATCCAGGCCTTTGAAAATTATTATTATTATTATTATTGTTGTTGTTGTTGTTGTTGTTGTTGTTAATCTCCAGTGCTGTTTCCTTTTCAATCCACACACTGTTCTCTGCTGTGGGTGACAAGTTTCTTTGCACTTGCCTGAAACAAACTCAGTTTGCTGTCTCACAAATTGAACTGGCCAATCAAAGGGCCAAAGGGTGGAGCTTGAAGACTGGTTAATTTTATTCTACATTTTTCAGTGTAGGAGATGATGTGAATTCAGGTTGTTTTCAGCATTTTCATAAATTTTGTGAAAAATTGATATTAGATAAAATAGGATTTAAAAATATTTTTATTTGGCTTGAAGTGCCAGAGGAGCGCGGTACTTTGCGACTGTCACAACACCACCTTCCTCCACGCCCTTTGTTCTGTGCAGAATGCTAACGTCTTACTCAGAAATCTGCAGAAGTAGAAGAGCAGGTTGCTTATCTCTGACAGATACTGTAATATGAGGAGTCACAGAGTCCCTGTTGGTGATCGGCCTGGCCTCCCCTGTGGTTGGACAACTCCTGGAGGAAAGCGTGCCATGGCAAGGAACGGCCTTCCCTCAGACTGGGAATCAGTGGTTGCGTTTGGGTGCGAAGCCAAACTTGTCAGTGGACAGTTCCACTCCTGGCCAGCCTGGAAGGTTAAGGTGGTGCAGGATGGTGTTCTCCATTCTCTTCGTCTGCAGACAGCCGACTGTCCAACTCTTTCAACATTCTTGACAAAGAGGATTTCCCTCCACTTCTGGTGACCTCGGAACAGCTTGCCTTGTCATGCCAAACCTGATAATGATAAATCTGTGGGCTAATCAGTCTTAACAAGAGAAAGGATAAGTTCAATTCTGGTCTTGGTTGGGATTTGAATGTAAATTCTGGAATTTTTTTCTTTGTTTGTTTGTTTGTTTGGCCTGATAGGGCATTTTGACATGTCTCTCAAATTTTCAAAAAACATTTTAGTTGATCTCCATAAAATTTGGTGAAACTATCCGAATTTTTCAAGAACTGAATGAATTTCAAGAACTGAATGTGAACCCTGAATCTTTTTAAAACCTTCTTTAACATTAATGTTAAAGAAGGTTATAACGAGATAGTGGCACTTTTGACATTTTGAGTTTTGTAAAGAATAGTTTTGAGGTGAACTCTGTCAAATGTTAAGTACTCAATTTTATCAAGAGAAATGATCAGTTAAATTCTGTTATTGATCAGGATCCAAATGTGGATTTTTGATCCTTTTCGTCTTAATTTTACACAACAAAAACAGATTGTGATTAGATTGTATCAAGTGTCAATGGATGAATGCTAACATTAGCTAGTTTCTTATAGTTTCTGTTAGTGTTCTTTTGCCTTAAGTTACAGTTTAAGTAACTAACGTTAGGTAGCTACAGCTAACATTAGCCTTACCTAACATTAGCTAACTAATATTAAGTCGATCTCCCTGATTGTCGTGGATGCGGTGAAATGCGGCACCAGTCTTAATTTTACACAACAAAAACGCTGTTTTTTTAACAAGTTTGGGAGATCCTGCAGCTTATATTCTGAAGCGACTTATATGTCAAAAAATAGGGGTGTGACCCCACATAAAAATCACAGTTCAGTATGTTTTTAGTACAATGGAAACAAGAAACACAACATTAAAGATATTTAACCTATGTTCTTTAGGCTAGCATGTGACTGAATAGTCTTTCCAAGTTGTTACAAAGTGTTTTTTCTTGAATTATTGTGAAATATATGTTTCAAAAATAAATGTGATTTATACTCCCGTGTGACTTATATATGTTTTTTTTGAGAGATGCAACTTATACTCTGGTGCGAATCATAGTCCCTAAAATATGGATTATGTATACAAAATAATCAAAAAGAAACTGGGCTACAAATATACAGTAATGTTACTAATCTTCAGCAAAAATCCAAACGTTACTCAGCTTTGAGAGCGTAATCTGGAAGTGCCTTTCCAGTTTTCGTTATGATCAACTGAAAAACACACAAAACCTTAGTTTTTAATATTAACGCAAACTATTTACATGAGGTCAAACTGTTATGGTTAAAAAAAACTGAAGGAACGCTGTTTGAGTTTTATCATCGGCGTTATCTAAATGTACTGTGACACCAGTTCACATCCCTCAGTCTGCTAATCCTAAATTAACATTAACATTAACCTCGGCCTAATCCTGAATGTGGATCCCCTGTTCAGATGCTCAGTGGACAAAGTTTACTGTCTGTGAACGTCTCCAAACTCCTCACAGCATCACACATGTGCACACACAGTGCCCGTGTAAAGTTGTGTGCGACGCCGTGATGGGCGTCACTGTCGTCACGCACTGATGACATCTGACTGCGGGTGTCGCTGGCTTATTATCTTGCCAACGCAGGGCAGATTAGAAAAATGGGATTTCAGATGGCTCTCCCTTTCACCCCACACGCCCTCTGCCATTGCTCAGTTATGTGATTATTGCTAAAACAGAGGGGGAAAAAATCATTTGGGAAATAATTATGATAGTAATTATCATTTCCCCCTTCTTGGTCGGGGAGATAAGGATTAGCCCAGCAGAGAGAAAGAGTTTTAGAAGTCACGTGGATTTGTGTGATCAGTCACAGTTTGATTTGTGGTGTGACTCCTGATCAGAGCTGCAGCACAGCGCACGGAGCAGATTACCAAGTGATAACTGGAATTCCTTCAGTTAATGTTAAATAAAAACTACAGCAGCACTTACAAGAGCACATTCTTCAGCTGAGAGCCAACAACCCACCAGATATGGTTCTCTGGATTTAGACCAGCCTGCATTTCTGCACGGTCAGTCTTCCAGCACACACACCCTTAAACACACAGCGCGTACTTCAGGTTAAACGTATAGTGATAGGGTCAACAAGATGATGAAGCCAAAATCAAGCTCCAGGACACAGTGGGAAAAGTTCAACACCCACTAAAACCACTAAAACGGCCTGATCCTGACAGTCTATGGGTCATGGTCTAAAACGCAAAGTGCAGGTGCATTTGGATCCGACTGCACTTTGCTGTTTACCCCGGCGCAAAGTCTGAGCAGAAACAAGGGTGCTGGGTGCTAAGGGGTTGGATAAAGTCACCTAATTGAAAACATGGGTGCAAGAAGTTCTTCAGTCACCAAATAACAGTTTTGAGATGTTGATGATCAAAGATTCCAAAACATGCTACTATGGTGCCGGTTGCTGGTTCCAGAGGTTATAGACAGTGGACAAACCCTTTTTTTGTGGAAAAATAATCCTTTAATGCAGAGAAAGTGAGAAAATTTGTTTTGGACTTAAGTACTTTTTCTGGCTAAATACCTGGACGTGGGTACTTTTACCATGCAAAGCCCTTTTTTTGCCCCTTTTTAATTCCCAAACAGTCAGTTTTGCTGTGTCTGCTGGCCTTTCGTGGTTTAATTGTATGCAGCATTTAACTCCAATATTACTCAGTAAAGTCCAAATTTACTGGGAAATTAATGTCCTAAATAACACAAAATCTAACTTCAATGCCAGCGTCCTTCACATGGCACGACATGTCCCTCATTCAGGAAGTCCTCCTACTCAGAATAGATCACAAATATTATGACAAAATCAACTGCAAAGAGAATCAAAAGCTTGTCACATGACGCATACTAGCATTTTGATTGGTCAGTCATGGACTTGGGAACTTCTTGCTCAAAATTTATGGATTTGCGTATTTCTTTCACTATATTTTAGTAAATTCACCAAAGGCCATATATCAATTTACAGGACTTGAGTATTTATTTCTGGATTTTGTTTTTTTTTGTACCAAATTATGCTCTGGACCTTATGGATTACAGTACTGGTGCTAGCTCAATTTCTTCAAAAATGTGACTTCAGTATTTCTTGCACCCAGGTCACCTGTCATTCCATTTAAAGGTGAACTCTTGGATTTTTCTTGAACCTGGACCCTACTTGTAGATATTTTTTGGTAAGCCTTTCACTTGGGACAAAAACAATGACAGTCTTGTTCTTCTGTTTACAACAGGAAGGAGCCCCTCATCGACAATCGACTTGAAATTACTTAGTGCAGCGTGGCGTTGCCAAAACAGAAGAAGGACACAGTACAGCTGTAAAAGCACTAACTGTACAATAATCAGTCATTTTATTTATTTATTTTTTAACATTTGCTGAGGTAAATGAGCACTTTATAAAAACTCTTGTCTGTGTATATCACTATAGTATGAGTCACAGCTGGCTCATACCATAAAGAAAATCTGTACTTTTTAATGTGTTAATTTTTAATGTTGCAGCTGTGATTTGCTGCTCCCTTTCCTTTCCCCATGTATTAAGGGAGTGACACACAACAGCACCATTAAACAGTGACAGTGACAATAACTGTGACTGAGACAAACCAACAATAACAGTGTTTGCAACAACAACAAAGATGCCAACAAGGACTGTGAAAAGAGAGAGAGGAAAACAGGTGGTCTGGACGATAGCAGCGATCACAGAAATATGCCTGATTATACGAGTTACCATGTATATTGAGAAGACGTTAGTTACATGAATGTACGTGTGCATATTTATATGAGGAATCTGTGAATCTGTGTGCAGAGTGTGAATGGTAAAAATAGATGTGTCATAATGTGAATGATTGTAAGTAGTTGCATCAGTGCCACATAGTCCCCAAACTGACAAACAGCCCCATGGACATGCAGGGCCCCGCATCCACAGAAACTACCACAGAGCAAACCGCCCCCATGGGGGAGGACATAGCCAGGATCAGGACCATTACTCTGTTCCACCAGGAGGCGAGAAGCAACGATGGGGACCACAGACCACCCAAACAATGAAATAGTGCAGCCAACCTCTGAGCATGTGGGAGTGAAGCTGCCCTGTGAGCAAGAGCCGGAAGCACCCCCACTGACCACCATGCCCCCGGTGGTCTAGGTCGCCACACAAGGCCTGTCCAAGGCCCCTCTGGGTGGTATGGGTCACCTCC
>OMMV01189810.1:0-10379 GCA_900302635.1 Chatrabus melanurus
CACAATAAGTGATTCAAGTTTGCTTGACCTTGACTTGGACATTCAGGGTCACTCAACGTCATTTCTAATGGTGTCTTTTGAAAGCCCATATATGACTTGCTACTAATGTTCAATAGTAACCATGGGTCTATCTGCCCTATTTCTGGAGTTATGGGCCCTTGAAATGGTTTTCCTATCTATTTGCATTGGGCAAAAATTTCAAAGTTTGATTGACCAGTGATTTTGACCTTCAAGGTCACCCAAGGTCAAATCCGATGGCATATTTAGAAAGGCTACATATGACTTCCTACTCATGTCTAATAGTAGCTACGGGCTTATCTTGCACCGTTTAGCCACTATAAGCGATCAAAGGTTTGAGTGACCTTGATTTTGACCTTCAAGGTCACCCAAGGTCAAATCAGATGTTATTTTGAAAGGCCACATATGACTTCCTATTCATGTCTAATAGTAATTATGAGCCAATGTAGTGCCGTTTATCCACCATAAGCTATCAAAGTTTGAGTGATCTTAATTTTGACCTTCAAGATCACTCAAGGTCAAATGTAATAGTGCCTTTTGAAAGCCCATATATGACTTCCTATTAATGTTCAAGAGTAACCATGGGTCAAGCTGCCCTATTTCTGGAGTTACAGGCCTTTGAAATTGGTTTTCCTGTCTATTTGGATTGGGTGAAAAATTCAAGCTATGACCCTGGCTGTTCAAAAGTTAAAGGGTTCATCCTTGGGTGAAAGGCAACTTGTGCGCCAAATTTGGTCGAGAGCCGCTGAGGCGCTCTTGAGATATTTTGTTAAAAGACAGACAGACACACGCAGCCATAAACAATAAGCTCGCGACTTTCATCAGCGGGCTTAATAACCAGTGAGGAAGCTCAGCCAGAATCGGTTAACATCTCTGACCTTCCCGCGGGTTTTGTTTAAATGGTGTTCTGGTGACGCTGTAGGCCCGTGCATGCACGCGCCCTTTAAAGCCTAACGGACACGAACAGGCAGGTCTGAGTGTTTCGTGGGTGCATGCATCGTCCACCGTGCACATTTGTGTGTCCGTGTGCACTTTGGACTGATCATTCACCTCATCCAAGCAGTCTAATCCGTGGCTATAATCACCTCATCTCCTCAGCTAAAGTGGCTGTCTGACTTCATTTACACCTGATATACATCTGTGTTCCCCAAGACAATGGCGTCATTTTAAATTAGGGTCAGTGAGGCTGCTAACGCAACACACAGAGGCACAATTTGATGCTTCTTGTGCTGAGGCACAACTTTTCTCCACGAGCGTTTAACCACCAGACATATAATCAGAGGGAGGAATATCAGCACGGATGCAACATATTGTTCTTTATAATCTTGGGGGTTTTTTTTTTCTGTGTGTTATGAATGCATTCTATAATAAAAGACTGCCATCAAAGTGCCAGTTAGCGCTGGTGTTATGACACCAGCATTACAGGCCTTCAGTCCTCTTCCATTAGCAGCTTATTTAAAGAACATAATGACATCCTGCACCACAAACAAAAATCCATTTCACTTTTGTAATTTTACACTCAGAAATAAACATCCTGTTTGTTCTGGATACAAATTAAGTGTCCACTGAGATGAGAGGTGTTGCTGGTAATTTTCAGCAGCTGCACCTTCAAATATGGTGAAATGGAAGCTGGAATATTTTTAACTTCACTATTCCGGCGTAGTTTTGAGTAATGCTGGATTTCAAGCAACATGCGCGCTCGTGCACGTGCAGATCCTGCACTGACTGCAGGCTTTAAATGTTAAAGTCATAATTTGACATGAATAAAGGCTCTCAAAGCAAGGGTTTGGACCAGTTCAAGGAATTAACATAAAGAAATAAAAACATGCAAACCAACAAAGAAAATCATACGCAATTTATAAGCACCAATCTTACAAGAGCAGCCCTCCTGTTTTCTCTCTACTGCCACCTACTGTTTCGGAGAATATCCTAACGGCAAGTACATCTGTAAGTGCCATCAGTAAGTCATTCATTTGATGGAGTTGGTGCTTTATGACTCGTTCACTTAAAACATTCAGGCCTTGTCCACACGGCTACGTTTTCAGACGAAAACAGCTAATTATCTATCTGTTTTGATCTTACATCCACACGAATCCGCTGTTTTCCCCACCCCAAAAAAACCAGCGCTGTTTGAAAACGCCCTCCAGAGCGGTTCAAAATGAATACGGCGGTGTTGTTTCTGTGTGTGGACAGTCAAAACCGTGTTTTTTGGGAAACGGTGCAGTAACACTAACCGCCAGCGGGAGGAAGCAGCGATACGTCCTGTCGCTGTGAACACGTCTGCGAAGCGCAGAAGAAGAGCACAAACATTTCCACAGAGGTCAGCAATGACTGAGTGGTTTTTTTGACATTGTTGTCGATTTTAATAGCACGTTTAGCGGTAAACATGCCGCTGTATAATCTGCACGTGGCATATCTACGGAGCACAGAAAGCACGGCGCACACCCTGCTTCTGTCGAGCGGATCCAGGCCCCGTGCGCGCCACGATCAGCCCCCAGCCGCACGACGGCAACACGTGACACCCTTTCAGTTTGCGCTGCATTATAGTGTGTTCCAAACACCGAAGAAGAAACGAACACTGCTTCAGGTGGATGCAGATATTTTCAGATACGGTCACGTGCCGCATTCGGTTAAAGCCAGCGCTCCCAACAAAAATGCAGCCGTGTAGACTAGGCCTAAATTGACCATAGGTGTGAGTGAGAGTGTGAATGTGTTTGTCTATGTGTGTCGGCCCTGTGATAGACTGGTGGCCTGTCCGATGTACCCCGCCTCTCACCCAATGACTGCTGGGATAGGCTCCAGCCCCCCGTGACCCTTAACTGGAATAAGCGGATTCCAGAAAATGGATGGATTCATTCATTGAGCTCTTTCATTCTAGTATTTGTATATTCTACCAGCTTGCAAGTCAGTATGTTCACCGCTACTTCATGCTATTTGGTTTATTTCGTTGATCGCTCATTAGGGTTTCCTGCTCCTGGTTCAGATCATCGGCCTCTTTTATTTCCATTCAGAGCCCCCACGATTGGGTCCATCAGTGAATATTAGGGAGTCGAATGCTTTGGTACAGTCAGTGTGGCGATGGCTCGATACAGACTTGAATAAACAGAGAGTTCACTTAAATTCAGTTTTATTTCTATAGCGCCACATCAGGACACCAGTGGCCCCAAGGTGCTTCACAAGAGCAGGGTTCAGTAATGGCAGACCTGGCTCAGCTGGGTGGCCACCCACTCTGGCCACCATAGTAACAATAAAATTGCAACAATTAAGATAAACAATACAAGGTGCAGAGAAAAGTCAAATACACACAAGAGTTGAGTGGATTGTTAGATTTTGTACACTGGTCAAAAGCTGCAGCCTTGCCACACCTGAACCCATCAGATCGCAGACGTGAAGCAGAGTTGGTCCTGATTAGTCCATCGCTGGGAGACCGCTTGGGAACACCAGGAGCTGTGAGCAGGTTTCTCCATGTAGAACTGGAGCTCTGTCAGGAAGGGCATCCGGTGTAAAACATGGAACTGGATCTGTACTGGAGCTGTTGCAGAGACCCCAAGCAACCGGGGGGCAGCCAACAGACCCCCCCCCCCCCCCCCCCCCCCCAAAAAAAAAGGACATGGTCAAAAGCAACATATAAACAAACCGGGAATCAGACGGAGCTGTTGACAAAGAAGGCTCAGATCATTTTATTTACTTAACAGATCTTCAGGAATTGTTTACTCGTGAATGAAGCGTCGCCAGTGGAAGTGTGGGCGTCATACACAACAGCCCCGGGAGAAAGTATAATCAAGGCCCTACTTTTAGCTCTGCTTCCTCTCTGCTTGTAATGCTAGTTCCAACTCCTCATGGAAAAGTAAATGTTTACCTCTCCCCGAAGCGAGCGGTTTATTTCTCAGTCTCTCCTTTTCAATCGCTACGTCCAAAACTCCAGTGTGAACTTTCCCAGCTGGCCTCACATGTAGCCCCGCCGACGAGTCCAAAGCTGAGGTTAGAAGAAGAATAGCCGGTAATAAAAGATCTGACCACGGAGAAAAATACACAAATTACGTTCAAATGGGAATTGAGATAGCGAGCGAGCGAGAGAGAGATTGAGAGAGAGAGAGAGAAGGGTGTGAAGAAGATGCATGATGACAGCCTGACTTAGACCCACGGAGACGTGGGAGGTCCTGGGTTATTCTTATTGTAGGTCTGTGTGTGGCACCTGGTTGAACTCTTTTGTGTATATGACCTCTGCAAACACAAATACACAAACTAACACTTGTACAAAAAGGCCCGCGAGTGCATGTGAGTTCATACTGAGTCACACACTGCATGTGTTTGTATGGAAAAAAAAGTTTTCTTCATTTGTGTTTTCATAGTGATGTTTCTCCGCATGAAGGTTAGCAGCGTCTGTGACCTGTGGAGACTTTCCTGCTGAAAGTCTTACAAAGCGAAGGCTGCTGACATTGGAATGCTAGCTTTGGCGGGGGGGGCGGGAGGTGTTCTCACCAGATTTGTATGTTTATACCAGCATGGTGAACAGAAGTATGGAGGCTGGGGGTCTTCATGTACCCAGGATATAGCTGCACTCTCATTGGACACTGCAGCAGAACAATGTGGCCTCTTCTTAAAGGTTGTTCATTTTTGTACAAGGTATAAATGCCACTGATGTGTGTTCTTCTGGAGCAGGGTAACCACAGCTCTATTGGTAGAGCGGGTTGTCCTAACCAAAGGACCAGGACATCAATCCCTGGCTACTGATGTCTGTGTCCTTCATATAATGGTATTGCACAAGTGTGTAAATGTGATTCCAAGACAGTTTGGACAAAAGTGTGTAAAACTAATACAACATTGGTTTGGTGTAGCAGGCTAGATTTAACCCCAACCCTTCCAAACTATACCTGGGTATAGTCTGGTCTAGTCCAAAATATACCCTTGGGTATAAACCAGGCTTCAGAATCCCAGGAACCCTAGGCTCCAGCCGCCTGTGACCCTTAACTGGAATAAGCGGGTTTAGATAATGGATGGATGGACTGAGTTGATCACATAACCTCCACTCCTGCTATGTCAACAGAGGGAGGTGAAAATACTTAACAGTCACAATCCTATATCAGGGATGTGCGATTATTTCCAGAAGCCAAACCCAGCGTAAAGTGACACGCATGTATTTTTCAACAAAATCCTTCCTGGAAAGTTCTGAACTATTTGGATGTTTGCTAGTTAATTACATGGTTTCCTGAGGCAGGAGAACTTGCTATTAACTAGCAAATGACATGATGAAAACATAAATAATTTGCACAGAAGTAGGGTTCTATTTTTTATAACAAGGGTATTGTTTTTGGCCCTATGCGTCCTTTTGTCCGTGTATGAACAAAACGGCTGGCAGAGTTTTGATCCAATTGGGACCAAAGTTGGTGGAATGACTGAGGGTCAGCCAAGGACAAAGACATTTGATTTTGAGAAAAATCTGTTAAAAGTCAAGGCCACAGGCCAAGGTCCAAATTTGGGCCCAGTGCTTATATATAATGGATATTCAGAATGGCTATTCTGTGGAAATAGTTCAAAATAAAGCTATGGTTACCACAGGCAGGTCCATAAGTATTTGCACAGTGATAATTCATGTAATTAGGCTTTGTACACCAACACAATGGACGTGAAATGAAATAATCAAGATGTTCTTGTAGTGTAGACTTTCAGCTTTAATTCAGTAGTCTTAGCAAAAATACTGCATTAACCATTTATACAGTCACTTTTATACACAATCCCTCCATTTTCAGAAGCAACTGGACACACTAAATTTATGAATTATTCTTAACCGAAATAATCATTTTTATAGCCAGGTTTCTCTGGAGAAGTCAGGAGACGGATACATGAACGATTCCAAGTCACTGAATATGTCTTGGCTTTAATATACACCAACCATTAAGAAATACAAACAGTATAGTACTGTATGGTAAATCTGTCTGGAGTAAGCAGTTCTCAAAACCTGAGTGACCATGCAAAAAGGAGACTAGTGAGGGAAGCCACCAAGACATCTATGACAACTCTGAAGGAGTTACAGGCTTCTGTGGCTGTGATTGGAGAAACTATGCATAGTGCAACCTTTGTCGGTTGCATCACCAGTTACACAGCTTCATGGTGGAGTGGAAAAGAGAAAGATTTTCTTAAAAAGATGTGAACTTTCAGCTACAGTTTGCCAGAAGGCACATGGGAGACTCAAACCTAGATCTGATTTCCTAGTATTAAAATCCATCGGGCCAGGGTTTATCCCAGGATCCCATAGCGTTAAGCAGATGAGAGTGTACGACTCCCCCTAAATGGGACACCAGTCCATCTCAGGACACTTCCCCAGACAAGGCCAGTTCCAATTTACAGCTGGATGGACTGATGACGTAAACAGCGACAGGTAGCCTGAAGCACACACCAGGAATCGAACCCCGGTCTACATATTGGTAGTCCAACTCCTATCCCACAGAGCCACCTGCTCTATTTCCAATCTCAGCTACACTGTGAGGCTGAAGGTCCAGAGTTATTCTGCTTACTCATCATCTCTTATTGCTCTTTCAATCAATTCACTCTCTGCCATTGTCATAACGCAATTTTGTCAGCCTGAAATTAACTTATTTCTGAGACCATGGGAGCCCAGATTAGATTTGGAGAAAGGATTAAAGACGGAATGGAAATTTGCTCGAGTGATTTACATATACTGGGTTGTATTTCCCCCCAGAATGTGGGTCTTAACTCCCTCTTAGAAACAGAGAACAGTAAACAGGACAGGCATTTAGAAGACGCTTTTATCCTAAGTGATATGAAGGTCCATAGCGGTCATTATGATGTTTGAATTCAAAATATAGGAGGATTATACGTTATGTTACTAGCAACCATTTTATTAACCATTGCACTGAAAAGAAGATGTCAAAATCACTTTTACTAGCCTCTCCTGGTGCTACAGCCTTCAGTTGATTCCTGTAAAACAGTAAAATCAACTGCCTGGTACTTGAAAGTGTCTTCATAGGGGTAATCTATCTTAGTAAACAGCGTGACTGATCAGGTTCTTTTTCTCAGGAATGTATTTTAGCTCCTATTTGCAGTGTAAAGCGTGGAACAAAGTGTTATAAAGCACTTTGTTAGTGATGTGACAGAGCTGCGTTCAGTACTGCTGTAAAAGTTTGAAAGAATTTTACATTCGGCTGCACTGGAATCAGGTTGGGAAGTTGAACACAGAATAAAAACAATCATCATTCAGTTTTTCTAAAAGAAAAAAAACCCATTAAAACCATTATGGATAATGTAGTAAAAGACCTTTTATAATTTCTCCTTTTAAACTTTATGGTGGAGCTATGTGACCCATGACTGAGAAGTCTTGGGGATGAAATCCAGCAACCCTTCATATAATCGATAACCCAATGTGTCTGAATGACCGACCACATGTAACGACGCCTCAACGACATCACCATATCCACCTCCAGCACCTACAGCATCATTTCCATTCTGTTATTGTGACAGCTGCACAAGCCAGAGGACGTCACAATGACCAAATCGATCCGCAGCAAGTCTGCAAAACCGACTGACATTGTTGTTCCAGAAGGACCAATCTCAAAAATAGCATTTCTTTTCATAACATTAAAATGTGCAATGAACTAGACCAACATATACTACATATTTAAGCATATCATGCAGAGCAGGTAGCTCAGTGGGAGTTGGGCTACCAATATGTAGACCTGGGTTTGATCCCAGTCACGCTATAAGAGACTTCATCTGCATTGTCCCCGTCTACAGAGCTGTAAAATGGGTACGAGCCTTGGCTGGGGGTGTGACCTGCATGCTGTCCAGGGGGAGTCGTAGACTCTCACCTGCATCACGCTACAGAATCCAGGGATGAGCACCGGCACCAATGAACCTCAGAGCATTCACATGAAGATTGCATCAGAGTGTTGCGTTGGCAGTTTTTCCGCAGTATCTCTTTTGGGCTTAAAACATCAAAATGGCCAGTATTGTCCTTTAAAATCAGACTGACTCCTACATTTATGCCACAAGCATCAATGCACAGTGCTGATCATCACACTGACAGCAATCTGGGTTCATGACTTGTTCAGACACACAATGACAGCAGACAGGGAATCAAACCTTTAATCCTATGCTATGACCAACTCAAATAACCAGACAGTCAAGTCAAGTCTGGGAGCATGCCCTGGTGGTGTGCATTGCTGCATCCATGACACCACGGAATTGCATTGAGTCCTGGATGGCAATCACCAAGGCAGACAACTGGTGCATCCCCACATCTCGAAAGTAACCATCTATCTGCTGCAGCCAGGTGAGGCGTGGGCGTCCCCTTGGACTTCTCCGGCCACTTGGGTCCTCAACACTCAGGCACCTATGTGCTGGATCGTGCATAGAGAAACGTGCCAAATGGCCAAAATGTCGAAGGTGACGCTCCCTCACAATGCAAGTGATCCTCCTCATCTTAGTAACCGCTCGTTTGATACAAAGCCATTCCATCGACACCCAAGGATCCTCTGAAGAGACCAAGTACCGTACCAACCATACAGTGTTTGAAAAAAATGTAAAAATAAAAAACAGTTAATAACAAATTAACTATACAAAGCACAAAGCTTAAAATGTCGCATTAGGGGGCGCTGTCTTGTGCTTAAGCAGCTATGGGTGTCCCTGTAAATGTCTATAAAAATGATTGACACAAACTGCACTGACGTAGTTCTTCCAATAGTAGGCGCTGTAAATTAGCTTAGATTTTAGGCAATATTGTTTATTTTTAAGGCATTTCAAGCTGACATGGATAAGTCACCATAACGGCATGTAGCAAAAACAAAATCATTCAGAGAGCGGTCAGAATTAATTTGAAAAACCAACGACTGAAACAAGTCATCAGTTCATGGATGGGTGTAGTCGGGGATCACACGTCATCGGGTCATGATCCCAGCCTGACAGGGTGAGGGGGCGGGGCAGGAGGCAATGCTTCAGACAGCTATCTGATCCCCCTCTGGGAATGTCTGTGAAAATGAAACAGACACTTTTCAATAAAGCTGAGCTGTTGTTAAAGGCCAAAGGTGGCCTTTAAAACTGGTTTGTAGAAACAAAGGCCTTGTGGTGCGCTCAGACTGTGGAAATATTTAATAATTAAAGGAGCAGCTCCATGAAAATAGCCTCGTATGCAAAGGTCTTCTGGGTCAAATCAATACAATAAAAAAAAAAAAATTCAATAACACTGCTTCTACAAAATCTTGCGAAGAAAGATATGTGTGCATTGAAATAAAAGCAAAGCCGACGAGCATCCATCTGTGACGGATCGGGAACTCTACTCTTCCTCGTTTGGGTATTTGTGGCTTATAAAGTTTGGCTGAGCGCCAAGAATTCCCGCTAACAATGAAATCACCATACCGTTGTCACATCGCCAAAATAAACCAGGTGCCAAGCGTAACACCGGTGGCACTTGATTGATTTGGTGGGGCATGTGGTTCCACCAGTATGTGGGTGCTTACAGACTGTGACACTCCACAGATTACCGGAAAGAAGTCGTCAACATTTACTGACATTCCTCACGAAATAATTAGATTTCTGGCAGCTGATGACGAACTGCAGCTTGTGCCCACATGCCGTATAAAAACACCGCTTCACTTGAATGATGATTTTCTGCGCACACACACACACACACACACACACACACACACACACACACACACACACAACAGAGATGAAGAACTTTGCAGAGTCATGAATACGGGAGAATAGAGGCGGCAGATTTTTGGTGAAAAGGTTGAGCCTCGTCCAAAGTACCACATGTTAGGGCATAAAAGGGCAGAGTAATAATAACAACAAGACCTCCGCCAAGGTTTTAACATTTGTCACCTGTGAAATCAATTAGTGAACATGAAGAATCACTTTGATTGGCATATATGATTTATACAATTGTGAAAACAAACCACAAGACATTAAAATCATTTTGCTATGAAAAATGAGCTTTTCCTCCTTTCATTTCTAATTTATTAATATTTATTTATTTATATTCTCCATTATAGTGATACATAAACCACAAATGCTGACATCAGCAGGGATTACACAGCTATTAGAAATATACTACAAGTGCTGAGCTATTGGAGATAGCTCAAATCCGTTGACAGCTTACTGAATCAGCATTCTCCCAGCTACATTTTGGTAGTGGTTGGACATTTCTGTCTCTATTAGATACCTTACAATAGCGTCTTACATACCGGCACCTGAAATGTTTACATTTTATCAACTGGATCCAGAAGATTTTCCAGATCTGGATAGAACTTGACCTGCTTATAGCTATTACCATCTCACATAAGCATAATAAGATTCATCCTGATCTGTTGAGATGTCGCCGAGATGTACACATCTGGACATGT
>OMMV01189822.1:0-11416 GCA_900302635.1 Chatrabus melanurus
CCAGGGAAAAGACGAGTAGGGGACCAGGGTCAGGAACGGGAGGAAGAGTCCAGGAACAGGGGACGAGTACCACCGGAGCTTTAAACAAACAAACAAACGGATGAACAGGGGAGAAAGCAAATGAACAGACTAACAAAACAAACAACTAAACACTAAAATACAAAAGACTAAACACTGAGCGAACAAAAAGTGGAACACAGAGTGACGCAGGGTAGTGAGGCAAATGAACTGGCAACTGAACTCTCAACTGTGAAGGACTTAAATAGTGACACATAACGAGTTAGCTCAGGACAGGTGCTGTGACGAGGGAAATGATTGCAGGTGCACAGTGAGAGACACAACAAGAGCACAGAGACATGTGTCAGACACTGTGAACAACTATTATGTGCAAGACAAAAACTCAAGATAAATTAACAAGAGGGAAACTGAAAAATACTTAATGCAAAAAGTAACTTAAGATGTGACTGAGAAAACTAGAAGAGAACTCAAGACTGGAGAAATCATAAAAACAATATAAAGTGATCAAAACCTAAACATTGAACACAGAGGTCACAGGACAAATGACAGGACACAACACCCACATTCTGTAAGTACCAAGTATATATGGGTGTTTTGGTCTAATAATGACATGTGGTAATGCGCAGTGCCCATGCACTGCTATCACGTGACAGCAGAAAACAATTGTGCCGTAGACGAACAAAAGCCTGGTTTCAAGTTCAGTGCAGAGTTTTTCTGCCATTTACAAGGCACAATATTCAGATAGCCTCACATAGGCAACTTCACGAGAGACTTACGCGCTACCTGTACATACAGGTATGTGCATAAGCTAATAATAATACATCTTTAAGATGTGTAACAACCCGTTCTTTGATATATAAACATGTTACAAACACTAATCACACATTCCAACTTTAACAGAAAAACTCCATGTCTGCATGTCTCAGCGCACAGAGCCGCCCACAGCATTTTTAGCTTGAATCATAGTGAACAGTTTTTATCTTACCATTTAAAGTGTTGCAGGTGACATGTCTTGGTGTGTACACTCCTGAGGACCTCATCCTTCCATTAATTTAAGCATTTGCATGTGAGGTCTCGCTCAAAGGCCATCTAAGCAGCCATGCATGGTACATAGCCCAATGATGGTCAGTGAAAACATTCCGCAATGCTGAGAATGAATTGTCACACATAGCAGTGGATGCACCAAGTGTTAATCCAGTTTTCACAGCAGTCACTACACTTGGCATGGATTCCACCATTTTATGAAACTTTGACAATAGTTTTTGTGTTGTCCATCTTTTTACTGCTTGCTCATGCGCCCAAAACTCAGGAAAACCACTCACTTCTGAGTTCACCCTCTGAATAGCTTCATGCCAGATGCTGACACACTAATGTCTTGGCACACTTATCTAGTTTATTCCATATTATTCCCAAAACACACCCATGACTAATGAGATGACTAAGCAAAACCCCTTTGCATGCTGCATCCTATTTTCAGTTTAAATGTAAATAGCAATGTGGAGTTGGACACACCCCATATGCACTTGAACAATGTGCTGTTGACCGTGCGCCATAGCTCATCAAGCTGGGGCCTGAATCTCGTATTTTGAGGAGTGAGAGCTGATAAATTTACAACTATTTCCCATGTTTTGTGTTTCAGGTGACAGGGGTAACCCTGGATACATCCCAGGCCCACCTGGCCAGCATGGCCCCAAAGGGTTTCCTGGACCACCAGGTATTCACAATAACAAAGAATAACTCTAATGCACTGTGCCTTGTTGATATTTTCACAACATTGACAGGTATATTATTGCAGCCATTTTTTCAGGAAAATTATCAAACATTTCAATAAACTGTCACTTTTGTCACATTTGTGGTTATTGCAATTCCCAGAAATTCCAGAAAATTTGAGATTTGGTGTATTTTTAGGAATCACTTTGTAATAGTTTCTGCCTTAATCTTATATAGGCTTGAAAGGTGAACCTGGTTACAGAAGCGTCATATATGAACCAGGACCTCCTGGCTTACCTGGCCCCCCTGGAATTCGCGGATTTCCAGGAATTGCTGGACCGTCAGGACCTACAGGCCGCCAAGGTTGAAAATGTCATTTCAGCTCATTTTCTGAACTGTGATGTTAAGATCTTATTCTGTTCTCCACGTTATGTTAACGAATCTGAACAAAGATACGTAGTTGAATTTGGCATGGATGTATGTTCCGTAATGACAACTAATAAATGGGCATCCAATATGACAGATGTTATATGACTTGGTGAATGGACAATGTAGCTCCTGACTAGTGCTTGTGAATTTAAGCATTTTCCCCAAGTTGATTTTCATTTATATCATACATTTTGTCCCAGGGCCGCCAGGCATCAAAGGAGTTTGTGGTTCCAGCCCAGCTGGCCAGCCTGGATTGTCTGGTCATAAAGGAGAAAAAGGAACAGCAGGACTACCAGGTGTGTGCATTTATGATGAGAACAGATCACCATCATGGGGATTATGACTCCTATAGATGCAAAAATCTGGGCATGTTAGCATTTTGTCATATAGGTCTGACTCAAAGTGTGAAAACCCTTTAAGCCCCTGGTTTCTCATAGTAACATGTGACACAGGTAAAAAGAGGAATAACGTTATTCGCTTTATCTTTCACTTCACTGCTCCCTATTTGGGCCTCATCTGTTTGTTGATTTGCATCGTCCTATGTCGTGTCATCAATGCACCTGTGTCTGTCAGCAATCACACACCTGTCTCTTGTTCCACTGATCACATGTGGTTATTCCCCAGTCTTTGTCCCTGTTGGATCATTTCCATCAGTGTGCTTGTGAAGTTGGCATTCTTCAATCTTCCAGTCCATGTTCCTGCTTACCGTCTGGCCCGGTCTGGTGCATCCTCCCCACTGTATCCACAGCTGAGCTCTCATCTGCCTTCAGATCCGTCTGTTTTGTTTGTCCAGCCTTGCTCCAGCCTGTTCATCATTATCTCCACTGCTAATAAATCAATTTCACTAGCAATCCTGCATCATATAATCTATATAAGTTGGGTTCAGATTCCTATGTAAGATGGGACATTTTGGACTTGCAGAATGTGTTTTGTGAATAACTCTCAAATTTCTGCCTTGCTCCTCCAATCAAGCAGTCTTTATCAGTGCACCATTAATGAGTCAATTAATACTACAGGTCCACTAGGACATCCTGGATCTCCAGGCTTGCAGGGTCCTCCAGGGTTTCCAGGTCCCGGTGGTGTGGGTTTTGTTGACGCGTTCCTTATAGCCAGACACAGTCAGAGCATCCACGTCCCTGACTGCCCTCAAGGCACCAGCCTCATCTATTCCGGGTACTCTTTTCTTTTCATTAACGGGAACAAGAGAGCTCATGGAGAGGATCTTGGTGAGCAAATGGAGACCTACACATCCATAAATACTGTACAATTTGACTTTTTAGTCACTTTTTAATCGCTGTCTCTCAGGCACCATGGGAAGCTGCCTCCCTCGATTCTCCACCGCACCTTTCCTGTTCTGTGATACAGAAAATAATTGTCGCTATGCTTCTGGTAATGATTACTCCTACTGGTTGTCCTCTGACAAGCCTATGCCTCCAAACATGGTTGCCATAACAGGGGACATACTGGCCTCTTACATCAGCAGGTGGGAAAAGAGTGTACACAAAAACACACACTTGTGCTAATAAACATGTTTTTTAGAGTATGACAGATTGTGTTTATATTTGCTGGGACATGTAGGTGTTCAGTGTGTGAAACCACCTCCAATATCATAGCGGTTCACAGCCAGACAACACTGATCCCAGACTGTCCACCAGGCTGGGAGTCCCTCTGGACTGGATATTCATTTGTCATGGTAAATAAATTATTTATTATTGTTCTCCTGTATCTCTCTTGATCATCATCATAGACTATTTCTCTTGTCGTATTCTTCACCTCAGCTTCATTTTGCTCCTCTGTGTAAATGCAATCCCTTGCTATCTCCCCCTAGCAAACAAGTACTGGTGCAGAGGGCTCTTCTCAGCCCCTGGCTTCTCCTGGCTCTTGTCTGGAAAGTTTCCGTCAAGTGCCCTTCATCGAGTGTCACAGCAGAGGAATGTGTAACAACTACCCCGATTCCTACAGCTACTGGCTGGCTTCCCTCAACCCCTGGAACATGTTTAGGTAAACATTTCTCTCTGTTTAAATAGCCCATCTTGGCTACCTATCAGAATCGAGGATGATTGACTTCCATCGTCATTGGTTAAGTTGATGTTTTCTGATATGGCTGATGAGTCCAGTTTTGGCCAGTAGGGAGAGAGGACTTGCGAAGAAGGGCTTTTTTTTCTTGTCATCCTCTTTTCTTCCACTTGTTTTCCTCTGGACTATTTGAAGTCATTGGTTCCTTGAGTGAATGAGGATAACAAATTGGTTCTGTCTTGGGCATGTGTTTCCCATCTGTTAACGCCAATGTTGCTGTTCTTGAGTATTGCTTTAAGGATGTCCTCATAGCACTTCTTCTCTCCTCCTCTTAATCATTTCCTTCCTTAAGATGACTGGGAACACCTGTTTTGGGAGCGTCTCAGGCGGTTAAGGTGTCTCCTTAGGTGACCCAGGTTTCGGATCCATACAAGAGTCGGCAAGACGACTACCTTGTACACAAGTATTTTGGTTTCGGTCTTCAGGTCCCAATTTTGAAAGACGTGTGTGCTTAAATATTCTAAAGCAGCTGCTGGACATTTCAGATGATGTATCTCACAGCCAATATCAGCCGTAGTGGAGGGCTAATTTCCTAGATGTGCATTGCTGTTACTGTTCTTGCGTAATTGGCTTTGTATCACAATAGCAGATGCTGGTAGGTTATTCATCGCTGGAGCTGGAATGAAAGCTCTTATTTTTGTTTAGGTTGATAAAGTGTCTCATTTTCTTGTATGCAAATTCAAATGCACAGAGCATGGACTGAAGGTCTTCTTCGCTGAGGGACATAATGCTGTTTCCATCCGTATGTTGAAAGTCAATATGCTGTAGAGAATTCCACTCTACACCAAAATCAATTTAGTTTTTTCAGGCAGGGTTTGTCATCCTCACCTAAACAGCTGCAAACCGGTAAAACTGAATGAATGCCATTTTTTGTCTCTGCCAACTGACAGAGTTATCATCCCTGTTTGTCTGTCTACTCCTCTGTGGACACTTTGTCTCAAAAATCGGTGAACAGATTTAAATTAAGTCCTAGGGAGAGACGGTTGGGAGAGTGAGATATTGATTACATTTTGGTGCTAATTTGAATCTGCTTCAAAATGTTGTTTTTATCTCGTTCTTTAATATTCCTACTTTATGATGTCACAAAGTTCTATCGTGAAAAAGTTAGAATTCCATCGGTTGTCGATATTATTGCCCAGATAGAGGAACAACAATTCTAAAAAAGAGAAAGAAGTACAAATTCTGTTTTGTTTTAGAAACATGTTTATAATCCACATTTATAACTTAAGGTCCATGTTGTTATATAGTGTAGAGCAAGTAGATCAGTGGTTAAGGACCTGGGCAACCAATATGTATACCTGGGTTTGATTCCTGCTCATGCAACCTCTCTGTGTCCTTGGGCAAGACACTTAATCTGCATTGTCTCAGTCAACCCAGCTGTAAATAGATACCGGCCTTGCCTGGGGAAGCAACCTGAGTCAGAGTGGTGTCCCATCCAGGGAGAGTCGTAGACTTTCATCTGCTTCATGATATGGTATCTGGGGATAAGCACTGGCACCAATGGGCCTCAGGGCATGTATAGGAGTTACTTCTTCTTATTATACATTATCTCAGGAAACACATTCAACTGTCCGTGGTACTTTAGTGACACATTATGTAGCATTACTTTTTCAGATTTCTAATTCAACTCTTTTTCTACAGTAAACCTGTTCGTCAGACTGTAAAGGGACCTTCTCTACAAAGTGTCATTAGCCGTTGCAGGGTTTGTAGGAAGCCATGGAAGCCTCGCCAGTCAGGTGGAACTCGAAAATAAGGTGGGTAACTCCACAATCTGCCCACAGCCTGCAGGAGAGGACTGCCCTATATAAAAAACGTACACTGGGACAATTTTTAAGAATCAGTACTTCAGGTTCCAATGTCATTTTGAATATGAGCAGTATGCTACTGGAAATGTGAGAAAATCCACTGTTAACTGTACTGAATTTATATCTGTAAAATGTCTGACTCTCTCCTTTGAATAAAGAACTTAAATAATTGGCAAATTGCATTGTCAATTTGATGGCAGCCATTGAGTTAGCGCTAATGATAACGCACATTAGAATTCATGGTTTATTTGTGCACTATCAATTACAGAGGATGTAGTATGTAATGAGCTTTCAATTATTATAGTGGCACACTTCATCTTCAATACTACTGTAACTACCACATGCAGTTCCAGAAAGAGTGGCACTGTAGGAATTAAAAATTAAATGGACTGAATTTATATACTCCTTTTACATCTGAAGCAGAGACTTAAAGTGCTTTAAAATGGTGCCCGTTCATACCAAAGATAGGTTGCTGCCATGTAAGGGGCTCAAGTACATACTTGTAACTACTCGGCTTTTTTAACATGTATGGTCCATGTTTTGAAGATTTTCTGATGAAATAACCTTCGAAATAAAGGCTTTTTATATTTTTTGCCAGAAAAGTGCCTTGGATCATTTTTCTGTGAACTTTTGTGTTCTTTACGAAAGAGCACCTTCATCATATAGTACTTTGGAACTTCAGAGCACTTCAGAGTTTTTCTTTCTGAACTCATTGGCAGAAACTTGGGGATTAAAGACATTGCTTTACACCTTGGTGTAAAAGACACCTTGGTGACTTTCCTGTCTGATCTCTGGTCACAAGTCATTCCTCAAACCTTTTGGCCACCGCTTCCCCAAAGTGTTCTGTTGAGCATACTGTAAGCCCAGGACGAAATTCCAATTGTTGGTCATATTGTTGTTTGTAAAATTTCTACAAAAGTGTTTTCATATTTAAATACAGCTTTATTTATTTTTCCCCATCCTTTTTAATATTGTATCTACAGTAAATACATTCATGTACTACTTATGGTACTTGTACTTAGAAATCACGATATGGCACAATATGGAAAATGCAAATTAAAAAAAAAAAAAACCCGCAGTGATCTTTATATTTACTTTGACTTCTATTTCATTGCAGACCTTATGAACCCAAGATATTTCATGTTTTGTTTGGTCAACTTGATTTCATTCCTGCATTTAAGGCCTGCAACACATTCCAAAAAAGTTGGGATGGGGCAATTTTAGGCTAATAATGAGGTAAAAAAATTAAATAATGACGTTATTTCAAACAGCTGATGTCAACAGGTGATTGTAATCATGATTCATACAAAAGCAATATCCATGAAAGGATGAGTCTTTAAGGAGCAAAGATGAGCAGAGGATCTCGAGTTTGTCAAGAAAATTATTGAAATCCTTAAAAACAATGTTCCTCAAAGAAAGATTGGAAGGGTTTTGCATATGTCTCCCTGTACAGTGCATAATTATCATTAAACAATTCAAGGAATCTGGAAGAATTTCATTGTGTAAAGGGCATGGGCTCAAGCCTAAGCTGAATACCCGTGATTGCCGATCCCTAAGATGGCACTGCATTAAAAACCGTCATTCATCAATAGGTGATATAACCACATGGCCAAGGGATTACTTGGGAAACCTTTGTCAAACACTACAGTATGGAGTGACATTTACAAATACCACTTAAAACTTTGCTGTGCAAAAAAAGAAGCCTTATGTTAACCTTGCCCAGAAGTAGCATCAATGTTTCTGGGCGCAGAGGCATCTGGGTTGGAACATCACACAGTGGAAATGTGTACTGTGGTCAGACGAATCAGTATTCCAGAGCTTTATTGGAAGAAATGGACACTGTGTGCCCCGGACCAAAGATGAAAAGGACCATCCAGACTGCGATCAGCAACAAGTCCAAAAGCCTGGGTCTGTCTTGGTATGGGGTTGTGTCAGTGCCCTTGGCAAAGGCAATTTACGTTTTGTGATGGCAGCATTCATGTAGTAATTGACATTTTAGAGCAACATATGTTGCCTTCAAGACAACATATTTTCCAGGGACACCCATGCATTTTTCAACAAGACAATGCAAAACCACATTCTGCGCACATTACAAAGACATGGCTGCGGAGAAGTGGGTATGCATACTGGACTGGCCTGCTTGCAGTCCTGACCTCTCCCCAATAGAGCATGTGTTTCGAATTTTGTAATGAAAATTGCAAGAACAACAACAACAACCCCATACTGTTGCACACCTTTAGACATGTTTGCAGGAAGAATGGGACAAAATAACCTGGAATGTTTCATTGTTTGGTATCCTCAATGCCAAAACATCTTTTAAGTGTTGTGAGAAGGAATGGCAACATTACAAAGTGGTAAATGCTTTAGCGTCCCAACTTCTTTTTGCAGGATAGATGTATGTGAACAAATGAAATGAAGTTGACCACACAAAACATGAAAAATATTGGGTTCATACTGTATGCAATGAAAAAGAAGTCAAAATAAATGTACGGATCACTGTGTGGGTTTCTTTTTTTCTTTATAATTTGCATTTTCCATATTGTCCCAACTTTTTCTGATTTGGGGTTGTATTTTTCAGAGAAGAGTGGATCAGTAAAGTGGACTAAGGCTTAGAATTGGCTCTGGGTCTTAAAATAAATTAAATGAAACTGCAGAGCCTTGGGGAAGGTATTCACTCTCTTGAGTGCCGTTCTACCTGCGATAATAGTCTTTTGAATTTCAATATAACACATCTGTGTATCGGCCATACAGAAGAAAATAAGTGTTGATTTTTTTTTCAAAGTGTGGTTGATTGTAAGGTTGTACTTTGTAATGGATGAGAGGTTAACACCCACATAGGCTGTGATTCTACAAAAATAATCATATTCAATCATGTGGTTAAAGCCTGTAGCTAGATTACTGAACTTTACAGTGCTAATGGCATTTGATATATCTACTATTTGTTTGTTTGTTTGTTTTTATTGGCATGAACAGGCTGGTACTACCCAGTCATTAGATGACATTAGCAACACCGGGCTGAAATGAATGATACGTGTTCCTCTGATATCTAGACAGGAGATATGTTGTAAAGTTGATCTTTTTTGTAATATTATTTCATCTCTGCAATTAGTTTAACAGCTTCCTTTCTATGAATTCCAGTGTGTTAAATGGTGTGTGGAAAAGATTGGATTTTTATGACTGTAAATTTATGTGTTGCATTTCTAAATGTATTGTAGGGCAGCAATGCCTCAGTGAAATCTCTGGTGCTAAGAGACTGAAAACAGGCCGTTTTTTTATCTTGTGAGCAGATTTAGATATGCTGCACAGATGTCTTATCTTATGATTTTGTCAGTTAGAGGAAACCACTTGCACATAAAACATACACAAAGGAGAGAAAACGTAAAATGCAGACAATATCATTTTTTTTAATATATAGTTTTAATCTCCCTAATGATTCAAAATGTGGCTAGTGTTTTGAAAGAAGCCATCTTCAAAAGCTGGGTAAGTATAACATTACCTGTTTTGTGCAGCCTCACAGCATTTGTGATTTAATGTCTTATTTTCTCAGTCAGAAAACTGCCACGGGAGCAGTCAGTCCCAGAGGAACATTCATTCCATGCAACAACACCTTTAAATACCCCAGAAAAGAGCTGTTAGAATAACAAATAAAGTTAGTTACCGTAACTCTACTAACTCATTATTTATAGGTTTGTTCACATTAAAATGTTTAGATATGGTGCATGAGCAGGGTATATTAATCGCTCCTGTGTGTGTGTTGGGGGGGTGAACAAAATAACTAAAAGGCTTGACAGATTTTCACATAACTTGGTGGGAATATTACTTGGGTTAGTGTCTCCAGATGAATAACTTTTGGAACAAATTGTTCAAAGGTAAAGGTTCAGCAAAACATAACCCAAAAAACACATTTACCGTAATATCTCCGCTACCAATGTGGCTACAGATTTGATCGAAAGCTCATATTGATCAGTAAATTATTTGTGATCGACTGATATAAGTGATTGCATGATGAAGTCAGAGAGAAGCCATAATTTGAAGTCATACACTGCTGTGAAAAAGTTTGTGTCCCCTTGAGTTTTTACACATTTAAAAAAAAATTTAACAACAAACTAAACCAAATAATTCAGGCTTCTTTATAATGAAATTTCTAAAATGATGCCGTTTAAACTCACAATGAAAACAAATATCTACAATGTGACATAAATGAAATAAAAATATTAAACCCAAAACAAAAGTGTGTGTATAAGTATGGGCCCCCATTAGCATAACACAAATAAATCATCACTTTTCAGTTGGTTTTCTTTAGACACATCAGGGGATGGATACATGAACATTTCCAAGTCACCGAATATGTCTTGGACTTCATTTACATCAATAATTAAGAAATACAAACAGTATGGTACTCTGTGGTAAACCTGTGTCAAGTAGGCAGTTCTCAAAAATTGAGTGACTGTGCAAGAAGGAGACTAATGAGGGAAGCCAACAAGACGCCCATGACAACTCTGATGAAGTTGTTGTTTTCTCTGTCTGTGATTGGAGAAATTGTGCATAGTGCAACTTTTGCATTTTTTCCCCACAGCATTGTATATAGTAAAAAAAAAAAAAAAAGCACCTCACTCGACTATGGGTGGCCCCTTAAAGCTCACTGCATGTATTGCAAACAATAAATAGTCTAATTCATCATATAAACTTATATCTCCGTGTGCAGAGCGCACAGGATATGCAACAGCCTTCTAATACTTTTTATTCTGTGTTATTCGGACGGGCAAAAATAAGCCTTAGGCTTCACCCTATTCCTTTTGCAGTCTTTGTATTAATTTTATTGTATGAAATGGAATGTGCTAAAAATGCATGATTTAGGTTTTTATTCACATAAATTGATATGTATTGTTTCTTATGATGCATGACTGTAATTAAATAACTAAATAACCGAAATATTTTCAACCAATTCATAATACCATTTTCTTTGAGACATGGACGGTGTCGATTGCTAAATTCAATTCAATTCAATTCAATTTATTTATATAGCGCCAAATCACAACATAGTCGCCCCAAGGCGCTTCACAAGGGTAAGGTCTAACCTTACCCACCCCCTGAGCAAGCACAATAGCAACAGTGGTGAGGAAAAACTCCCTGGATGTTTTATAAGTATAGGAAGAAACCTCAAGCAGACCAGACTCAGAGGGGGGACCATCTACTATGGCCATACTATCAATGATACAGAAATACAAAAATACAAAGTCCAACATGAGATATAACACATGCACAGAGTGTCCAAAATGTATATATATAAACACACAATCTTCCTAATCAGTCTATGTCAACTCTGATGTCGTGTGTTGAAGTCCGGCAAATGGTGAGAGTGAGGAGTCCAGACGCAG
>OMMV01189830.1:9916-21552 GCA_900302635.1 Chatrabus melanurus
CAGCGGTCGCCTAATTCATTAATCGGTCGTCAAAAAGTGACAAATATGTCGCCCCAATGTCGCCAAAAACTTGACCAAATTCGTCAACAGTCGTCACAGTCGCCAAACAGTCGTCTCTCAATGAGATACAGGCTTAAGGCTTCACGATGGCTCAATCCTCATCAAAAATCAGCCAGATCTGGACCTGGACTTGGATTCCAGATGTTTTGAAAGTATTTTAAGTGGGGAAGTGAACGAGGTCAACGGTCTGCTCCTGATCTTTCAGACTTTCTTAATCATAGTGACGCTACAGGTTTTCAGGCCACTTCACATTTGCTGCATGTGGCCGCGACCACGTGGGATGACCCCTTAGCGCCACACCAGTCTCCACCCTCATGCGGCTTTGAGCTGCGTGAATGGTTTTACAGTGATTGGCGTTCTAACACTTTGTCCATTTGTTGCATTGTCTGTTCAGAAAATAAAAGACGACTTATCGTCTGCTCAGCCAAATATCAACCTTCATTCTTCCTTCTCTCCTTTTCCCAGCTCCCCTCACCCACGTCTTCCCATCCTTCTCTTTTCTCCCATTGCCATTTGTACATCGCACACTGACAGCTCTTTCTACTCCACTGGAAGTTCCAAAGAGATTTTTACCAGTCGGGTTATCCATCCATCTTCATGTCCCGCTCTCTGTGGATGTATAACTCAGCAGTAATGGCTTCACTGTGAAGGAGACTGACAGCTTGGTACAGCTCCCAGAGTGACGTTTCAATAGGTGCAGCCATTCACAATCACCTCCAGCTCATCCTAAAAGCAAAGTTTTGTTCTGCGTTTAAGCCGACATGTTTCCTGCCTTTACTGAGTCAGGAAAACACAGCGGACAGAATTCAGATTTTAAAGAAACATGGAAACCATTGTAGGGATGCACCAATGCAGACGGCAGTATCGAGTAGGGGTGGGGTGTTTTTCACTTTTTGGACAGTATTATTTTACAGTATTACTCACTTTGCACTATATGACCCCTTTGAGCAAGACCTGGACTATTTTCATTTTCAAATATGCTCCTTCAAAGTAAAAATCTGGATTAAAAACTTCATGAATCAAAGACTTTTTTTTTTCCAGTTTCATGTTTAATAAATCCGTGACTGTGTTTAATTAATGTTCGTTAAGGTTTAAACGAGGCTAAAGCGCAAACGTCCACTGGTTCAAGCAACGGAGTCACAGTTTCACAATATTTCCATGACTGTTAGCTTAAGTCTTCATGTGAAAATGACTTTACAGCCGGTTACATCTGTAAGAAAGGTATTTAACGGCTGGTTTGACACAAGTGTGGAGCTCAGCACAACACAGCCTCAATGCTGCAGCGTAATCCAAGCTGCGGATGCGCCGAAATGATTATTGATTTCCAAATTAATGGGCATTTGATGTTATTTTTCCTTATTTCTTCTGTATTATGTTTCGTTGGCTTTCTTAAAAAAATATTTCTGGCCTCATGGGGATTCTCACTGGCCGGATCGCTCACGCTGTTGATGCCATATCGTGGCGCCCTATCACACCGGGTGATGACTATGACACCAGTACTACCCACCCTTCGTATCAGGTGTTCGTGTATTTGTACTCGAGTTACATACAGCAACACGAGTATGGAAGGAGGTAGAGCGAAGTCGGCAATTTGGACAAATACAATAAAAGTAGACGACTAAAGTACAGCAAGTGCTCAACCTCTTCTCTGCAATATTGTCAAAAAGGCGAGTTTAAAAGTCACTCGAACTACACAATCTCTCTTAATGAAGTAGCTCAACTTTAGCCAAGTTTACACTTTTTTTCCCCCAAATTTGTCTTTGGTTATCGGATCACAAGTGGATAGCTGAGACACACCGCCGCCCACACCTGTGTCCATCACGCATCCCCGAGATGTCCAGCTGATTATTTTTGTTCATATTTCTTTACTGTGAGGAGGTCAGTGGACTCCGCACACAGTTACGAGGTCAGTCACCAGTCATGTGCCAGATTTGTTCCGCAGCAACTAGCTTAGAAAACAAAAAAGTTTTATTACATGTGTAATAAAATAATTACAATAAAATAACTGGACATTTCCATTTATTGTGTTTTTGAGTGTTTGCTCGTAGTTCCTAAAGCAAATATCGGGTCCAGCATTGAAGAAGCATTTTCCTGATTGGGTATGAATCGGGATGTATTGTTGTTTACACTTTAAAAAAAAAAAAAAAAGACGAGTAAATGCATCCCGGACGACCTCAGCAAGTGGTTTGAGTTATCGGCTCACAATGCGTCTTGGTGGTCTTTTACGCTCTCCGCTTGTGATGCGATCGCCAAGTTCTAAAACAAAGTACAAACAGGACCTTTGTGAAAAGACGCTCATTGTTGAGGCCCATTTTGAGGAGTTAACCCAAAAAGTCCAATTCCTGTTGCGCAGGAATTTTGCAGCTGTTTTGCAGCAAACGATAGCATGGCTTGTCACGAAACTGTCGCAAAACTTCCGCACGTGTAGCGAAGGTTCCTGCGAGATGTTAGCGCTATTGTCTGTATGGCTGCAATATATTTAGCCTTTTTTGTCACGTGTGTCGCAAACCACTCGCCACTACAGGCGAGGACGTTATGAGACTATCGCGCAGCTCTTGCATGCTAAGAGAGACAGCTTTGATACAGATTTGCTACTATTTTACGTCAGAGCAGTCGCAAAGGCAGCCTCTGGAATTTCCTGCGTGCAATTGTAGACAACTTGCGACCATTGTGCGAGCCTGCGACTGTCACGGGGCTTTTTTGATTATAAAAAGTGCAAATTTGCGATTACTGTCGCAAATTGGCCGCAAAAGGCAAAAAAAAAAAAAAAATCACAAGTGAGATACCCCCTGTAGGGGTGTTTATTCGCAGAAATGAGATATAGCATTGATAACCATGTGTTCATTTGTGTAAAATTATCTGCAACAATGAATCGATGTGTTTTCATAAACTTGGAACGAGCCCTTCATATCGACATGGGAGCGGGCCCCCCCTCATGGAAGCTGCTATGTTAATAAAGGAGCCCAAAAGGGCCACACTTGCTGTGTCTTTTGCATTTTGAAGCGTTGTCGGAAGAGTGAAGGAAAAAAGAAAAGGAGTCAGTGGCTGCTGCCCTGTAAACTGTCTACAAGTTTGAGAAACCTCATTTTTTTGTGAAATGGAGGATCATATATGTTGTTTATCACACGAGAACGCCAGGGAGCCTGAATCCCCATCACCAAAAGAAGGAAAAAAGTGAAGGGAAAGGAAATCGTGACCAGCGACGGCATAATGCAATCTGTAACCTCACCACTAGATGACGCTAAATCCTACACACCGTAGCTTTAAATAAATTTAGTAAAACCATCTGCATAAAAGCAAACATAAGCAGTTTTTTTTTCTTCTTCTTCTGCTTAATGGCGGATTACTGCCACCAACTGAACAGGAGTGTGAAAGAGAACAAACTTGACAGGGTCCAGGCTTTCACTAAGTCAAAACAAATTCATTCTTTTATTAGACCAGTAGCATTAAGAAAAATAAATAAGGCTTTAATTTTCTCCCTTGAATGTCCTGTATTTGATTTTCTCCTTCCATTTCCTGCCAAAGTAATCTAGAATCATTATATTTTTCGCATATGAATAACATGTTCTACATCTTCTTTATCATTATTTACCATGCATAACCCATTATCCTTCCCTACTAGTTGTAAAGTAGCGTTCAGACGTGTGTGGCCCAATCTAAGCCCAGTGGAAACCACCTCTTCCCTTCTGTTTAAACCAAGTGAAGTAACCCTTTTCCCTTCCCACGTTCTTCTGCATGTTATGGTTGTGTCTGGCATTAAAATCCGACTCCCATTCATTTTGCCATCTTTGTATAATTCCTGATTTAATTTTGGACTTGGCTTCACCCTTCCCCGATTGGAACATTAATTCCTGTGTGTTTGTTTTCCAGCGTCTTTTTTTTCCAATTTTTATCAGCCTCTTCGTTTCCCTTGATACCGATGTGCGCTGGAACCCAACAAAACTGAACTGTGACTCCAAGGTTCCTGAGGTGTAATCGTAGATGTTTGGCTTCAATAATCAAATCTTTTCTTGTCGAGTTACCTGTTTCAAGGCTTTGTAAAGCTGCCATAGCTCAGAGGTTTAACCTCCTCAGTCCACCGAAGAGCGGTAATTATTCCAGTCATCTCAACTTTGTTCATCTCAAATCAAAGCCAAGCATTTACAAATGTCTTTCTGTTATTAACTGGAAGGAGCAGCATCCGTCCTTCACTCTGTCAAAGTCACATTTTTGCTTTGCACCACTACTTTTTTTCCCCCAGCTCTACCTTGTTGCTTCATGCCAACCCACAAGTCACAAATCCAATCAATTCGGCCCAGACAAGAGCCCTCGAATCACTGCAGGCGACCAAAACGCGGACGGGATATTTAACCTCTGCGCTCATCAGCGGCCACTCGGCACTCAGACGTGCACATGATTAGCGCCAAACAGCTGCGACACGCCGAGTCCATCCCTGATGGCAGCGCGGAACAAAGCGCGAGTGTGTGCGGCGGTGTGAGCCGGTGTGTGTAGATGGAATGCACGCGTCACAGCTGAAATGTGGAGCGCTCTCTGATTAGCGCTGATTTGTTTTCAGCCTCTCGCAGGAATAATAAGAGGCAGCGCTGACAAGCTGAAGCACGCGAGAAGAACTTCAAAATCCAACCCGAGACGTTCAACAGTTCAAACAAGCTTCACTGTCAAGCTGTCAGCGCCAATAAATAAATAAATAAATAAATAACACCCACAGGCACATTTAGGACAAAGACACCTCAGGAGGGATGCATGTCTGAGAGAACGACGGCGGGATGAGGAAACCTGAACAACCAGACGTTCAGCTGCCGAACGTCAGTCTTTGCAGACGTGGACAGGGGGGGAAAAATGACAGCGTACACGCGTGTCTACCTTTGTTAGCTCCAGATAGCCTTCTCTAAAAATCACCTCGAACCTGAAGAAAAGACAGGAAGTCCAGTGTACATTTCATCCTGCTGTCAAATGTTTGCAAGCTTGCAAAAAGCTGAAGGAGAAATCAGCGCCATGTGACTCAGGGGAAAATAAAGTGACTGAGGAAAAAATAGGAGACTCAACAAAAACCAGCCTCAGATAAATACTGCAGCAAACAGGAAAGCGCAGCTACAAACCGGTGGCCCAGGGGCCGCTTAGTGCCCAGCATAGGCTTATTGTGTTATTAATGACAGGCTGCACCATACTGGGAAAAAATGACATTGCAAGATTTTTTTTTTCTGCGATGTGAAAAAAATACAGGAATTTTCACACATTTAACTCGATTAGCCCTGTTCAGAAAGAATGCCTCATTCTGCAGTGATTAGGATGATTTTGTAGGCGAATACTGAAGGTTAAGCGTATAATCCTGAGTCCTATATAGGCCCTGAGGTCCGTTGGCGCTTATCTCTGGATTCCGTAGCGTGAAGCGGATGAGCGTCTACGACTCCCCCCTGGACGCGACGCTAGTCCGACGCAGGTTACTTCCCCAGCCAAGGCCGGTACTCATTTACAGCTGGGTGGACTGAAACTATGCAGATTAAGTGTCTTGTCCAAGGACATAGACAGGTGGCACGAATGGGATTCGAACCCAGGTCC
Organism: Chatrabus melanurus; assembly: GCA_900302635.1. Taxonomy (NCBI): domain Eukaryota; kingdom Metazoa; phylum Chordata; class Actinopteri; order Batrachoidiformes; family Batrachoididae; genus Chatrabus; species Chatrabus melanurus. The sequence goes on from OMMV01189830.1 coordinate 15,536, forward strand.
ACATATTGACAGGCCAGCTCCTTAGCGTTAAACTTATAAACCAACAAATAAAGTTGAAAAACTGCAAGGAACTTTTGGTCAACATCATCCTTTCTGCACCCAAACTAATTCCATACAACTGATGATTATCCCCTGCCTCCGTGATAGTGGAAAGGGGGATATTGTCGTCACGATGTCTGTCCGTCCGGGCGTCTGGGCATCCGGCGCTAACAATTAGAACTCACTAATTTTTTTCAAGTTCCCATTGGCCTAGCTTTATGAAACTTGGGAGGTGAATCCTTCCGGGTGTATCATGAACTGAGTCCAACATTTGTGATGAAAAAAAGTCTGGATCCAGACTTCTGGACTTAGTCTTTGAAGCCTGTTTGCTGTATAGCGCAAAGTCACTCATTTATTTTCAGGTTCCCACTGGTCTAGAACAAAAGGAGGCGGGGATGTTGATTTGATTTGATTTAATTTGCCTTACTTCAATGCACATCCTGCGATGTGACGACTGCGCATGTGCACATCACGATGACGATGCTGAAGCGATATATTGTGCAGCCCTACTACACATGAAACTAGAACTGGTGCACACGTTTATCGAGTGATGTAACGGATATTAGTTGCCCTGTGATCCATACGGTCCGCCTTCAACGGTTCGGCACGCATATGAACTGAAGATTAATTGCAAAGTTTAAATAATAGTGTGCAATACATATTTATTGTCATGGTGACTCATTTTTAAAGTAATAATTGCATAAATCTCGATGCAGAGTTGCAGGCAAATCAAAGCAAAGAAGCAGTTGTGCATTCACGTGAAAGGAGCATGTTAAAAGCAGACAGCCTCTGCCGCCTTGCGCTCGATTCAGCTTGAGGCAGCCTGGTGCAGGTTTGATGCACGTTGGGGGTCCATACATGGAAACAATCACTCTGATATATCAGGAGTTGAGGACGGGCTGTGCGCAGCGTCTTTCCCGTGCTGTCCTAAGTCTATGAGCCCGTGCTGTCCCCTCTTGATCTGAAGAATTATCAATCTGTGATCTAAAGAGTGAGTTTTGTGATCCATACCTATTTGCAATCTTCAGGCACATTTTCAAATGTAATGTAATAATGCAGCAGTCACATGAAGAACTGGAAACACGGATCTTATCCAGGTGATACGGGAAAATAGCCGAGGCTGGAAGTTTGGTATCGTCGAGACTTCTTGCAGGTACTGAGCTGCTATTGTGTTATCAAAGAAAGGTTAAATTAATAAGTAGCATTGCTATCTGGGCAGCAGTGTGATGTTGCTGCCAAACACATACCAGCAAAATATCTTGTATACTTCCAAATTAGCTAAATAGGCTCGTTTTCAAACAAGCTACTTGTTAACTAGCAAAGCCTGTATGGACAGCCACTGCTGGTGGCTAGGCTGGATTAGCTAACTAACTAGCACAGTCACTACCCAGATCATAAGTCAACAATAAAGTGAAGGGAACGTATTTGTACTATCCGGTATCGTCTTAAACCTGACTGTAAATTTCTTAAAAACGAATAAACTGATCTTAATATAAATAAAACATGTCAGTCAAAGATATCCCAATATTGTTGTTAATCCAAACAGAAAAATTCAGCTTTGGGATCAATAAATACTCCAAGTGTCCAGTTTTTGTTGGGTTTTTTGGGGGGATATTTCTGGGGTTTTATGTATTTATTTATTAATCATTCTTCATGTTACCTTTTTTAAACTCTTTTGAAAATGTTCTTCTCATCTGTGTGTCTGTTTCTTCTGTAACTGTCACATTACTATTTGGGAATCATTAAATCTTTCTCTAAGAACGAATTCATTTTCATTTTTCTCCAACTTCAAACACAAAGAGACACGCGTCTGTCAGTCTAACTTTGCTGATTTTTAATCTTTTTTTTGCAAAACAATTTTTAAAAAAGACCCCAAAATTCACAAGGAAGATGTCAGCTGAATAAATAGATCCAGAGAAAGGATGAGGAGAGTTTAGTAAGAAAGATGAACATAAATAAGATGAGGGGGAAGATGGACTCCAAGAAAAGATGACTTTGTCATCACAAAAGACAAACATTTAGAGGACTGAAGCTCGTCCAATCAATGTGACCTTGCAGTCAAACTCCCAGCAGAATGCAAACAAATAATGATAGTTATAAATACTGCAGATATGAGCTGATCCACATCAAGTTCCAAAGTAAAATATGATGATCATAAAGTTTTACACTAAGATTTTTTGAATGTAATACTTCTACAGTTACACTGTGTTTTGAATTGTTTAAACATTATTTCCAGTGTGACAGTAATTAATGCCATGTGCCAAAGTTTTTGTTCATTTCAGCTGCTTTATTTGAACACCAAACGCCAAGTCCCATCCTCCCCTCCTGTTAAAGTTTACAACCCATAACACCCAGTATCCAGAACACCATAAAAACTATTATTTTCAAGAACAACGTCCTAGCAGCATGAGTGTCGCCTTCTAATGGCACGGCAGAATAATCAAAAAGGTGCCAGTACATCTCAGAATGGATGAACAATCGACTGACTGCATATGTATTCAGACAGACATCCATGTTTGTGCCGAGAAGGCGCTCTTTCACAGCGTGTGCAATTTTCTGGTTTGCTCGTGTTTGTGTGGTGCTTGCTGTCCAATCCTTTCCCAATTTGATGACTAAATACTCACAGTAAATAACGTTTGTGGATGTTTTGTAGTCAAAGGATTACAAGTTCCATTTTCACACGCGTGCACAGTAGTACTGTCGATGGGACACAAACAATCGAATCAACAGATTCATACAGTTTTCCTTGATTATGCCTTTATATGCTGATGATGCCAACATGTGCACATGACAATCTTTTTTTTTTGACATTTTGTTCACTAATATGCTTCTCATCTTCATCCATTAATTTTCTAACACACTCTTCACTCGTCCTCCCTCCGGCTAACTCCTTTTGCGCTCTCTGATCATTTTCACATTTCAGATTGTGGACATGTTGTTGGCGTTGAAAACATGAACCGGCTTTGATGTTTGATGTTTGCTGCTCGCTCAGCCTGATGTTTGAAGGTAATAAGAAGTGTGAAGTGACTGTGTGTACTGCAGATAGGGAAAGGTTGGTAGTACGAAAAACATTTTTCCTGGCTCAGGTTTATGGGAATTCAGATGTAAACTTGCCAAAATAGGTAAAGTAGAAAACACGTGTGAGTGAATATTATCACATAAATACATATAACGTAAACAGAGGGCAAGCACTCAATTATAATACACAAAGACATTAAAATAAAGATACTTGTCTAAATACTGCACAAAATGATGTGGACTGAGTCTTGTGGATGTGGGAGGAACAAACATGTTACTACTGTTATGTTTAAAAGCAAAAGAACAAACTGCTCTTTTTCCATTTCTGCCATTCACACAATAAAATATTTTGGTTCATAAGTTATTAGACACATATTCCCTGGGAAAAGCACAGGATTTGTGTTGAGTCAGTAAAAACTGCTGCGTATCCAGCTTTGACATTTTGGGTTCTGATAGATACATGTGAGGACCAGTGAGCCTCTTATTTTGGGTCATGTTGGCATTTTTTAACATGTACAATGACAGTAGCATACAGACAGGTCTGTCAAGCTGTTTGTGAAGCCTTGTTGCCAATCACTGGGGCTTGGTGGTCGCTGTTGCTTGTAATTAAAAGGTTTTACTGAAAACTTGATATTTTTACCATTTAAGTCATAAAAAAGATTTTGTTCTGCACCACTTCTGTTCCTTAGTATTCAAATAAAGGATTTTCAATCTTATATCGCCAATATGATCAAAATTTAATTTCTTTACAGTGACAAGACAGTTGCAGTGGTTTTGCTGGATATCTTTTGGACAGGTAAGACAAAGACCGGTGACAAGGTCAATATCATGGCACATCAATTAAAAACCAAATTCCAATCTTATCTCCCTTAAGACATGAAACTGGAACTAGAAGCAGTACATAAAGCTCTGCAGGTGGGATGTTCCAGGGTGGAAGAAACCCAAATCAACCTTTTTTTCACAGAAACAAAACAATCCTTTTTTATTACTTAGTCAATATACAATAACTTTCATATGAGCTAAACATCAAGCGTCTATCATAAATAGTTCCTGAGATATTCAAAAAAGAATTTTCCCTAGCAACCATTGTTTCCCTTAGCAGCCATGTCAACGTGGCATAAAAGCCCTTCCAAAGACCTTTCATAAGAGCCAAACATCAAGTCTCTATCTTAAGTAGAAGCTGAGATATTCAAGAAAGAATTTTCCCCTGCAACCATGGTAAGCATAGCACGACATCATAACAGATACACAGACAGACAGACAGACACGGGGTCAGGCCCCCGGTGGAGTACTGCGAGGTGGTCTGTCCATTATATGGGACACCCCACAATTATTTTCCTTCATGCTCATCTCCATATGGTGTGCTACCCCTGCGTGAAGTTTCACTGAAATCCACCAAACAGCTTCGGAGGAGTTGTGCTTATAAGATTCATGGAAGAAGAAGGACAGCATTTCCACAGCGCTTTTCCGTCTAGCCGATGCTCAAATCGCTTTACAATAGCTGGGTTTCCATGAGAGATTTGCACAAAAGTTTTGCGATACTTTCAGAATGTCAATAAAAAAATAGTCGCGAAATGACAGCGTTTCCATTGAGTTACTGAATGCCGCTGCTGGGTTTTGTCCTCAAGTGAGAACTAGAATTCCAATAGCCCTGCTGACCGAAGGTTAAGTCCCGCTAAATATTTGCATTTCATTGGGGTTTTTTTTTTTATCCAATATTGCCGTAACGGCATCTCTTATAACATTTAACAAGCTCTCTATCTCTTACTTTGTCCATGAATATGTGTTTTGTATTTTAGAATGTCATGTGACGCTTTCTGTACATCATGTGACTTGTAATAGCGAAAAAAAGTGTTTCCATTGTACTTTTTCAAAATAAGGCTTTTACAAATCGCCTGGAAAAACCACCTCATGCAAGCTGAAAAAAAGGGGTTTTTTTTTCAAAATGCACGGGTTTCCATTTAGCGTATTTTCAATTCGTTACTACAATTGGCTCAATTTGAAACGCGCCGACTGATGCCTCACGTTTACTTCCGGCTCCCATTTTTACAGCTGGGTGGACTGAGACAATGTAGATTAAGTGTCTTGTTCAAGGACACAGACAGGTAGCGTGAGCGGGATTCAAACCCAGGTCTACATACTGGCAGGACAGCTCCTTATCCACTGAGCTACCCGCTCTGTAAGGTAGCTGGACAGACGGAAAGGATCATTCCTACATATCCTACAACTGGATTTCAACACAAAGTATATTTTGTCAATTTTGTGAAAAATCGAAGGGGACTACGCCTTTAAGACTGACTATGACGCCTGTGTATGACGGTAACTACATGATAATGATGTCCAAATGGAAAAGAAAGAGGTGGAACACAAAGTCTTGTCAGGTCTGACAACCAATATCAGCTCCATAAATTGGATGGAGGTGAGGCGAGAGAGAGGATGATATAATAAATGTGTTGAAAATGGAGGTAAAGACATAATAATAGAGAGTTGTGGTTTTGACACGACTTCCATGTGGTGGGTTTTCCAGAGCAGGATCCAGCACACAGCTGCCTCATTCCTCAGAACGCCGGCGAATGGAGCAAGCAAAGACGACGTGTGTTCGCTTTCAGCAGATGGGCTGGAACCCAGAAATGCCTCGGTGGTCACCAGTCAGGACCCGAAGCCTTTTTTTTTTTTTAAATCACCTGATGTTGGGCTGGGTGACACAGGAAACGATATTATCACGTTATTTTTTTCCATACTGAACGATATCGATATTCATCGCGATATATAATTTAATAATGCTGCCAGTTTGAAGACTCTCCTGATAATGACTGAAACCTGAAGAAACTCGAGGGCCCATCAGTTAAACTTTCGTCTTTTATTGTACCGGAAACCGGGATGGCAAGGGACAAAAGTGAAAATGGTTTTCTTTTGCCCGTAAACCAGTGCATTTACAAAGAAAATTGTGAAATACTGCA
>OMMV01189839.1:0-10116 GCA_900302635.1 Chatrabus melanurus
TCATGGAGAGAGTATGGTTGGAAGAATATAGTGAGATATTTTGTGACACCAGCACAAAAGAAATATCAGGATACAAGATGTTGAAGACTATGTGGAGGAAATAAAGCCAATCATTTCCATATCTTTTGGGAATGCCCCTCTATTATACCTTATTGGCAAGATTTAAAGAACTGCATGAAGAAAGTTTTGAAAGTGGACCTTCCATTCAAATTCAGGGGGCAAATATATACTTAGAATAATGCTAGTTGCCGGTAAAAAAGCCATCACTAGGAAGTGGTTGAAAACAGATGCACCTAAGATGGAGGATTGGGTCAAGGTGATGCATTCTATATACATGATGGAAAGGCTGACTCTCTCTACTAGACTTGAATCAGATAAATTTAAGAATTTCTGGAAAAACTGGGTTGATTTTGTATTACCATTGAGTGCAGATTTTATCCAGTAAAAGCAATGAATCCTGTGGACCCCTTGGTTCTCGCTACAAAATTAATTGTTCATTGTTCATAAGATTGTTTTTTGTCATCCTCCACCAAGAGAAAAAGGACTCTGCAAGAAGGGAGTGAAAATAAGGAGAGAGAAGTGGAAAAAGTATTTAAAATTATCTTTGATTTACTCTTCATTATGGATAAATGTGAGTTTAGGCTTCTTTTTTTTTTTCTTCTTTTTTACCCTCCTGGATGGAGGGTTTGTGTGTTCTGTACATTTGGAAATCAATAAAAAGTTAATTACAAAAAAAAAAAATTCGCAAGTTTTTTGCAGTTAATTTGCGTCTTTTCTTCTCCACGTGTTTCTTGTGACCCAGTTGACTAGTTGCAATAAAGCATTTGATTGTTCGGTGATCACGCCTCAATAGCTTACCTATTTCTACAGTGTTGCATCCGTCTGAAAGGCATTTTACAATTTTTTACTTTTCAGTGTCTGGTGAATCTCTTTTTTTGGCACATTTTACCTCTGGTAAAAAATCTGCTTAATAATTATGCACACCTTGATATAGGTTGTTAATCACTTTTGGCCACACCCTCCTTCATTACACAAATACATATCACCTGAGAATGCTTAAATCCAATAAGCATTTGGGTTTATATAGCTTGGATTTGGAAAATATAGATAGAAATGTTGATAAGGTCAGAATACTCACTTGCCTAATAACTGTGCATGCAGTTGTACTAATATGGAGTTTAAGCAGTGGCAGTTTTAAAGGTCCGCTACAGTGAGCGGAAATGGATTTACGTTTCTGCTGTAGTGGTGTAGCTGACACTGGTTTAAAATTTATAAACGGATATACAATAACAGAAATTCCAGATTGACATTTTATTAACAAAACAACTTTTGCCTGGATTAACATTAGCTGATATGGCAAATTTAACAGTTGATTTAGTGATTAAAATCATCATTACAAATCACAAAATTATTAGCAGTGGGTAGCCCTATCAAGTGTAAAACTTAAAACATGTTTCACCTGTCGTTTCCTCTTTCCTTTACCTCACGTAGTAGCAACTACGAGGAAACGTCTGTGTTTGCTGCCGTAGAGCTGCAGGCTACGGCAAGTAGTCAAACTAGCACATGTGCAGAAAGAACAGAGAATTACTTCTGGTCACTGGAGCAGACCTTTAAACTGTTGCTGCTTTAACGCCTTAATAAAATTGTATAGCTCTATCAAAGCAGTTATAAAGTACTTCACAAAACCAAATCAAAGGTAAAACATAATCACAAGTTTACAACAATCACTTAACACAAATATATACAGTACGGATTATAAAGAAATAGAGAGTTTTTAAATATTAGATCATTTAATTATAGATACATAATTACAAACCACATAATAGAACAATAAGATAAAGTAACACTATTAATAGTCCTTTTTATAGTCTAATCAGTTATTTAATTTACATATTTTAATTATGTCACGGGACACTTTCTGTCATGTGCAACTCTAAAATATTTAGGTTATTAAAAAAAGGTACACTGCTGTGCTAAAGTTTTAGGCACAGAAAATCTTATTTGAAATGTCCAAATGTGAGACCTTTTTTCCTCTCATATTTCATTCAAGAAACAAACTCGGTTATGAATTTACAAACCTCATTTTTAAATTAAGAAAAAAGTAATCTTTTTGTAGATGTACTGCCCGGTACATGACAACAGAAGGACTTTGCCAATGGTAACTCAATGTTTAAATGATTAAACCTGATTAAATAGAACCTGACTAGCTGAAAAATGATCTATTGATAAATGTAGATCACACATTTTTCTTATTTATCAATACATCCTTAATATTTAGTAGCTTTTTGTTGTTTTTGCGTGTTAAGTACACTAAACATTTCTAAAATACTGTATAACTTCTATAATTTTATAAATACTGTATATTGTTTACTGTATGAAAAATTCAAACTATATCAGATTTGTATGACAAAATTTGATGAGAAAAGATACCATTACTCCGAAGTTCAACATCATCTCCTTCTTCACCTTCTTCACCTGCTGCTGTCATTAGGTTGTGGCAAAGAAGCGTCGAGATCGGAGCCTGCCACGGGCCTTTGAGATCTTCACTGACAGTAAAACGTACGTGCTGAAGGCGCAGGATGAGAAACACGCCGAGGAGTGGCTGCAGTGCATCAACGTGGCCGTGGCTCAGGCCAGGGAGCGGGAGAACAGGGAGGCCACCACCTACCTGTGAGAGGAGGAGCAACAGCACACACACACACACAGAGAGCAGGCAGACTGCTGACCGTGCACATTATGTAAGCACACTGGATTTTCCATCTTTCCTAAGTAATCAGCAGCAGTAGTAAGAAGAAAACATCAGGCAGCATTGATTCTATAACTGTTTGCACACAAAATCAATCCAAATTATGGCAACAAAAAAAAACAAACTTGAATGTGTGGTGGATTTCCTCCCAGAATGATGCCCAGCACTTTGCTGTTACACTGTGGAATTGCTCATCATGTGACACATTGACAACAGTGAACTGATTTTATGTGAGCAGTAAATAAGCGTTTAATGTGGAGAAGGTTCTCTCCCTTCTGCACCGCTGTGAGTACGGAGTGAACAGAACCAACGTCAGAGGAAACGTCTGAGATTTTTAATGAAGCGGGAACAACAGTGATCTCTGCTGTGACAGAAGCACAAACCTCAAACGAGTGAACAGCGTGTATCTGGAATGCAGGACGGATGAAGAGGAGCCTAACGGGCAACAGATGTGTGTTTTACAGTTTGTGGAGAGGAACTAAACATGTGAAATACGGTTATACACACTCAAACCAGTGTTTCTACATGTTTTTTCCCCTGTGTTTTGTTATATTTGTTCTTTTTCTTGTATGTTGTAATTTCCAACAGACTTCTTTTGAACACAGCAGTGTAGCTGCAGCATTGCATCATATGGCGTGAGAGCACAACAAATATTGTTAAATGTATTTTGGCCGTCGACTGTTTAAAAATAGGACAGTACCGCCCACTTTTGGCCCAACTGTGTAAAAGTGAAGCCAAACTCCAGTGCTGCCATCTTTATTAAGCAAAGCTAGCTCCATACACCTTAGCAAGCTACTTTACAAAAATTTGCAATTTACACAAAAAAAACTAAGAAGATAAATCTGACTGTTGCTCAGCTACAACGTAATGTATCAAATCTGCAACCCACGAAGAAATTGTGAAGTCCACATTCACATTATGACCTGAAGTTATCTCCATCAGGTTTTCTGCCAAATCTGATTCTTTTTTTCTTGTTCGTCTTCTAGACAATTCACAATGATGCACATAAGGCGAGGTTTACATTACTGGCTGGAATTACCTGAATCTGACATCTTTACGTGCATATGACACTGTTGCAGTGTCAAGTCTGGAAGCATGCGCTGGTGCCATGCTTTGCCACATCACTGAGACCACAGAACCGCATTGGGTCCTGGATGGCAACCACCCAGGCAGACAACCAGTCCATATAGTGTGAGCATGCTCAATTGAATTTTTTCTCATCAGATTTGGGGCTACTTGCATGTTGTGGTTCTTGGTCTGATTAATTTCTAATCACTTCAGATGGATCCTTTCTTCTTCTCCTCCTTCTTCTTCTTCTTCTGGCTACTCCCGTGAGGGGTCGCCACAGCAGATCATCCGTCTCCATCTCACCCTGTCCTCTGCATCTTCTTCTGTAACATCAACCACCTGCATGTCCTCCCTCACCACATCCATAAACGTCTGGTGGCTCCATCCTCAGCATCCTTCTCCCTATATACCCTGGATCCCTCCCCTGCACATGTCCAAACCATCTCAATCTCACCTCTGACTTGACGTGACAGCTCAGCAGTTATGTTATCAGAGTTTGAATAAGAAGCAGGTCCAAATCACATCGACAACTACATATGCAAGTGGCCCAAATCTGACATAAGAAAATCACTGAGAATCACTGAATGAAACAACAATGGAAAGCAATGAGAGGGGCATGCAGCATGCAGAGCTGCAGTATATGTGACTGCATGTCGCAAACTGAGGGACTCAATGAAAGCAACCTCACTGAATGTGACAAATTATTATCTTGACATAGCCTATTATACAAATGGAACACGCACACACAAACCATGAGAGACAGAGAGACACACGTACAATATACTGTAAATAAAGAATATAGTGCCGAGCAGAGTGGGGGTAGAATCTCTGACTTCTTTCCAGTGAATACTGGTGTTCATCAGGGATGAGTTCTGGTTCCTACACTGTTCAATGGACTCGGTGTCGGGCAAGATTGTGGAAACACGTGTTTGTTTGTTTGTCTTTCTTGGTGAGGAAAGGTTACCTTGACTTTGTGAACAATGCTGTGATCTTTGTGGACTCAATGGAGGCCCTGATTGAAGCACTTGAGAAGCTGAGTGAGGAGTCGGACTGTCTTGGTTTGTGATTGTCCTGGATCAAGACTAAGATACAGGTTTGCAGTGACTTCCTGGTCTTGGCCATCAGAAGTGTATCTGTATGTGGCAAAAGTGTTGAACTTGTAGAGACATTCGCTTATCTCCGCAGTGGCATTCATGTCTCTGGGTCCTCAGCATTTGAGATCAGGAGACACCTGGAAAGCGCTTATGGCATCATGAGGACCCTTGACAGAGGTGTTTGGTGATGCCGATACCTTTGCAGGAGAATGAAGGTCCAAGTCTTCAGGGTCTTGGCGCTTCCTGTCTTACTGTATGGTTGTGAGACTTGGATGCTAACCAGTGACCTAAGGCTATGATTACCAGTACCAGGTCTCTTCGGGTAGTCCTTGGGACCACTGGAATGACTTTATATCAAAGAAATGGTTACTTAGGGAGACTCGAATGACGAGTATCACGTGCATTATGAGCGAATGTCAGCTACGACATTTTGACCTTGTTGTGCATTTCTCAGTGTTTAGGACCCCAGTTGCTGGAGAAGGCCAAGGGGGCGCCCACGTTTCACCTGGTTGCAGCAGATAGAGGGTTATCTTTGAGAGGAGGGGAAGGACCAGTTGTCTGCCTGGGTGCTTGTCACCCAGAACCCAAGGCAGTTTCGCAGTGTGGTGGATGTGGCGACGTACAGTACCAGCGCATGCTCGCAGACATGACCTGATTTTGATGTTGTTTTATTGTCCTTTTTTCTGTTGTGTGTGTGTGTTTTTTATGTCTTGCTGTGTACTCAACTAAATTGTATTTTGATGCTTTGGCCAGTTTTTTTTCTTTTTTAAACATTCATGCCCATAAACCACCTTGATCTTCAATTTGAAAATACAATGTGGCATTTTCACATTAATCAGAAAAGATCAGATCTGCGTCACATAAAATGTAGGAACGGTCACCTCAGCCAGAAATGTGAATGCTGTTGTTGAGAGTCCCTCTCAGTCATTGTTGACAAATAAGAAAAAAAACTGATCCCTTAAAATGTGAAAACAAATATGATGCATGAAACCTATATCATGAGACATAATTTAATCATGACATTTTTTAGGAAAATACATTCATACGACTCTGGCCTGTGTCTCTTTGACTGTGGGGAGCCTTTTATATGTTGAAACCAGACTATGGACATATTATGTTTGATTGAGGAGCTGTCGTTGCGTCTGTATTATGATTCAAGAATGTGTTGTTTCTGTTTCTGAGATCGCCGCTCATGCACAAAACCTTTCACTCATGAAGCAATATCATTAAGCGTTGGTACAGCAGTCAGTTTTCCGTTCTTTTGCAATCGGTAACTGTGGAGAAAAGGTTATTTCCGTTTTTCCGGTAAAAAAAATCATCTACAACAATCCGCTGTTGTTAAGCTTTAAAAATTTCCTTGAGAATAAAAAAGTGTGGCACCGCGGTCATGTTGATTTAAGACTCTAGTGAATTTAGACCTCTGGAGGCTGAAGGCGATACGCAGAAACGTTCTCATTTTCAATCAGGTGCTTTTCAACAGTTTCCAAAGAGTTTTGTGAGCTCTTGTTTAAAGCATGAATGAAGTGGAAATGAACATCTGAAATAAAAATGTGACTCCAGCTGTCAGTCAGATTTAACTGGTCAGTTTTGAGTCAGATTCCTTGAAGGATTAGCTGTTGAATGGATGCAGATGTGAGTTTTTCACAGAGTTAAATGCTGTAAAAATAAAAGCTTTTGTGTCACATCTTATAATTCACGTGAGGCCACTTCATTAGGTACACCTGTTCAGCTGCTCGTTAAAGAAAATATATAATCAGCCTATCACATGGCAGACAGTGCATTCAGGTCTGCAGACTTGGTCAAGACGATCTGCTGAAGTTCCAACCAAGCATCAGAATGAGGAAGAAAAGTGATTTAAAGTGGCTTTGAATGTGGCATGGTTGTTGTTGCCAGATGGGTAGGTTTCAATATTTTGGAAACAAGATTTTCACATACAACCATCTCTATGGTCTACAAAGGATGGTCCACAACAAAAGAAACATTCTCTGGGTGAAATTGCCTTATTGATGGCAGAGGTCAGCGAAGAATGACCAGACTGGTTTGAGCTGATGGAAAGGCAACAGTAACTCAAATAACCACTGGTTACAACTAGGATATGCTGAAGAGCATCTTGGAATGCACAATACGTCGAACCTTGGGTCAGATAGGGTGTACCAGCAGAAGACCACACCAGGTCTTGCACATGTCAGCTAAGAACAGAAAACTGAGGCTACTGTGGGCATGGGCTCACCAAAATTAGCCAATGGAAGATTGGAAAAACATTATTTGATCTGATGAATCTTAATTCTGCTGCAGCATTGAGATAGTTGGGTCAGTATTTGATTCTCCTATATAAGCCCTGAGGCCAGAGGCCCATTGGGCCGGTGCTTATACCCTGGACAGGATGCCAGTCCGACTCAGGTTACTTCCAAGCCAAGGCTGGTACCCATTTACAGCAGGGTGAACTGAGACGATGCAGATGCAGTATCTTGTCCAAAGACACAGACAGGTCTACATATTGGGAGCCCAATTCCTTATCCCACTGATCTACCTGCTCTGGGGTTGATTGACATGGTTGAATTAGAATGTAATGAATGAATTTCTTAAAACTAGCATAATGCTAGGTCTTTTGTTGTTGACCAGGCTGCTGCCAAGGATGTGTCCTGGCTCCTACACTGTTCAATGCTTGCATGGACTGGGTGTTAGATTGGCCTGTGGAAAGGTGTCTTTGTTGGTGAGTAACAGTTTACTGACCTTGACTTTGTGGACGGTGCTGTGATCTTTGCAGAATCAATGGGATACCCTGATTGAAGCACTTCAGAAGCTAAGTGGGGCATCAGAGTGTCTGAGTTTGTGATCATCCTGGATCAAGACTAATGACTTTCTGTACTTGGCCAGCAGAAGTGTATGTGTATTCAGTGAAAGTGTTGAACTTGTAAAGACATTCACTTATCTCTGCAGTGGCATTCATGTCTCTGGGTCCTCGGCCTTTGAGAGCAAGAAACACATAAACACACGGGAAGAGCTTTTGGAGCCATGAGGTGGCTGGACAGAGGTGTTTGGAGATGATGATACCTTTGCAGCAGAGTGAAGGTCCAAGCCTTTCAGGTCCTGGTACTGCCTGTCTTACTGTGTGGTTGTGAAACATGGACGCTAAGCAGTGACCAAAGTCGATGACTGGATGTCTTTGGTACTAGGTCTCTTCGGAGGATCCTTGAGTACTGCTGGAATGACTTTGTGTCAAACGAGAGGTTACTTAGGGAAACTCAGATGAAGAGTATCACTTGCATTGTGAGCAGGCATCGGCATTTTGGCCATGTGGCACGTTTCTCTGTGCATGATGCAGCACGTAGACGCCTCAGTGTTGAGAAGCCCAGCAGCTAGAGAAGGGGATGCCCACATTTCACCTGGCTGAGGCACATAGATGGTTACTTTCGAGAAGCGGGGATGGATCGGTTGTCTGTCTGGGTCATCGCCGTCCAGGCCCCGGGGCGTTTCCGTGGTGTGGTGGATGCGGCAATGTGCAGCATGAGTGTATGCTCCCAGACTTGACTTGATTTGACTAATACCTAATATCTATGGTTCAGAACTTTAGCATAAATCAGTTAGTGGCAGCTAGGTTGAACTTGACAAATTTATACACCACACTGACTTTGAAAGCCTGTTGTCTGATCACTAACACTTTGCGGTGTTTCATTGCGTTAACCGTTTCCCCATCGGGAAGCGGTTATGTTTACAGCAACCTGGGAACATCACAGCTATCGTCACAGAGGATTTCTGTGTAAGTTGTTTTGTTGCTATGATGCATGAAATAATGCAAATATAGAATGACAATGTCTGTTATTCTGTTTTGAAAAACTGTGCGATGCTGTCAGTCCACATATTTCACTGTGGGTCCAATCAATTTCAAGTCATGTTGCATTAAGTACTGCAAAACCAAAGCATCCTTGCAGCTTGATTTTTTTTTTTAACTGCATTAAAATGTGAAGGTACAGTACTACTATGTCACCTTCTATATAATTGTGCAGCAATGTCAAATGAAATCATCTTCCTTTTTCCCCACTTAGCACCACTTGGTCTTGTTTTCTAATGCTAGCCTATGCATGCTAGCATCATGTTGCTTCAGGAACAGCACGCAAATGAACAAGCTAAAAGAACAGTGAAGCCCTGGCAGAGTTTCCTGACATCAAATTATTGTAGAAAGACTTCAAAACGATCATATTTCCAAGCGCTACGCCCAGAACTGCACTTACAAAGTCGCTGACGTCACGTGGTGACATGGTCTGTCTCACAAGATCTCAGGAGATGAGATTTCATTGTAAAACTACTAAATCGACTGATTCCAAATCGGTTTTGTATACTATAAAGAAACATGCTAAAATTGTAAGTATTTGGAAGTATGTAGAATTATTGATTGTATATCATGCAAAAGGCTAAATTATTGTACATAATGATAATTATGATGCTTCTTGCAGCACTGAGCTCTGCACACAAGCCTTTATAGCAAGGATGTGAAAGGTTATGTGATATTTGTGACCAATAAAAAACGGCGGAGGGATCAGAAGTACAAATGACTAAAGGTGCTTGAAGGCCTTACACAAAACGCAACTAAAAAACATGAATCACTGTCTGAGCCCAGGGAGACACCATCTCTCCCCAAAATGTATTGAAGTGTACTCATACCATACGTGACACGTCTCCTCCAAAGTACAAAAGAAGGATCTTCACACACCCCCCCCAAAAAAGGTTTGTGTGAGGTCTTTTCCCTTGAATCACCTTTAGGTTTACAAAGTCCTCTCATTTAAATGTACATCAGGGTGATTATCAAAGGTGATTATCAATGTTGGTCAGGCAGCGGTAACACAAGAAAATATCTGTCAGTCAGTCACGTCGGAGGAAAGAATTAGGGGTACCTGACAGTTGCACGAATTTTGGGCCCGCAATGGCACGACAAGTGTCGTGCCATTGCGGGCCATTTTGGTGCCACGCAGCGGATCTTATGCGCACTGTTCGCACAATGTTCATGCATAGGTTACGGATAGTTAACGGCTGCGCGGCCAAAAGTGCCGACATTCACACGAAATGGCACGGCGTATGGACGCACATATTACGCACTGTTCATGCAATGTCAAGCACACTTTACGCACCGCCCGCATTGACCCGACGAGTAGCGCAAATCGTGGCGATTTTCTGACACGCTTGGCACGCCATATAAATAACGGTCCGTCC